>VZSC01005041.1:61467-75146 GCA_013398225.1 Steatornis caripensis
CATTATTAACAAATGCAAGGAAACAGGAAACTGAACAGAGGTCCCTTCCAACCCCTACCATTTTGTGAATCTGTGTCTATAATTCTCACAGATCACTTTGCTGCTGTTACTTGGACCGTTTCCTTCATTCTTGGCCAAGCCTGTATGCTTTAGAAACATAGACTTTTCAGGAAAGGATTAAGAACCTAAAATAACAGGGTAATAATCCTGAACGGAAATGCAGATGCAAACCAGGATAAGTTTAGCACACCTAAAAATCTCAACCAGCAACCAAGGAAGCAGTATCCCGGGTGTTAGCAGGCACTGTCAGCAAGATCTTCCCATGCAGTCCTGCAGAATTACTGATCAACAAAACCTTCGGGCTCGTGAAGTAAATCGTCATTGATCAATGACACAAACAACCTCCAAATATGTTTGCACTGTTACAGCTGTGTAGTGTGTTACACCATTACTTTTAGCCACTTTATCTCCTGGATCATTTTTAATTCCCTTAGCAATTAATAATGCCAGTAATTACTACATGAAGTCACACTTCTTTAAAAGCATAATTGCAACTTCCACTCCCAGCTAACAATTGTTTGTGTGATGAACCTTAGCATTCAATGCTGACATTATCGAACCCAGAGCTGAAATACAGAGAGCAAATGACAACAGTCCGAGGAAATACTCATACTATGGATTTTATCACCAAATCACAAATTTATTTTCTTCTTCTGCCTGGGAACGTACAATTATTTAGTATTCTTATTACAGTGCAGTCCCAGCCCAGGCTGATTTAAAGCCCACATTATAATTGCTAATGATTACTCATGAAAAAGAGACTATTATATGTAAAAACTGCAATCAGTGCTAATCTATTCACCTATCCATTTTATACTGATACATTTTCTAAACAAAGTTCTGCCTGAATTGCTTATAATTAGCTTCTATTCTTACATTTTTCATTGGTCTTCTTTCCCCCCTCCCATTTTCAAACAGAACATTTTACATATCTTCAGAATTTTTTTTTTTTTAAAAAAGACTTGGACTGAATTTTTATGAGTGGAAACCTGACACTGTACAATTTGGAGTTTTAAAATAACTCCTATGTTGTCAAATACTAAATGCCTAAGCAGTGTTTGAAGAAATAAATATTTTAAAACAGGATCAAGGTTTCAAGCATAGCATCAGTCTATATATCCTGAGAGCATGTAAGAGTTACAGTACTAAGGCAGAAGAGGTGGCTTAGCTGCCACTTTATTTTTTTCAAAAGCCAAGTGCGTTCTGCCCCTCATCTGCAGTCTGTCAAGAGCCTGGTAATCAAGAGACATTTGGCACTCCATCTGGGAAAGACACTGCATTTAAGGGTCCCTCTCTTCTGAGACTCTAGTGCTGTTACAACCACTCTAGTATACACGGATATTGGAGATGCTCTTCCCACTCCACTGTCCTTCAGATACCTGAGCTACATTGCCTGGAAAGACAGTTAGAAAAGCTCATGTGTAAGAGCTAACAAAGCGTCCTTGCAGTGCGTAGCTTAACTTCTCCTAGATATTGGATAACGTGGCTTGCTTAGAAGTATCCCCCCGTCAAAGTGACACTCAGAGAAAATGGAACTCAAATTGTAATTCTTATTCTAGTCTTTCCTTCTTCCCACTCTATGAAAATTCATCACACCTTATATCCAGAATATCATCTTATCTCTGGTCCTCAGAGGGCAAGAAGGAATGCATTTGGCTTTAGCTACAGGCTGAAGACAGCAGCTTGTTGTCAAGTGTTCTCCGCCAAATCTCTTGCATATAAGAAGTTATGTAAAAGCAGACAAAATAATCCTGTTTTGCTGCATGTGACTTGTGAAAAAGTCACCGATTTTAATTAACTGTTCCTTTGCCAAAGCACTTCTAAGTGGCATTTGCTAGTGCTTGTCTTTACATCAGTTTCAGTGGCTGTTGGATCAGACTCTCAATCTGCAAGAGTCCTTCACCACCAGTTTTATACAATTTGCAAAGTGTTGCACTAATCAGTAGATGCTTGAATCTTCATAAATACAGGACAACTCTTAGGCACTCGTGCTACAGTGACTGGAGAAACTCATGCCAAAACATTTTATTCCTCTCAGAAGTCTTGCATTTTCAAGCTCAATAGAAAAGGCAGAGCGTATAACTTGCATGAGTCTGGTTCACAAAAGATTCAGAGCTACAAATGACCAAATTCACAGTACATATCTTCTTTCCAGTGCAGCTTGTGAACCAAGTCCACGGATGAATTTCTAATCAAGCCAGACAGCACTGTGAACTGTTCTTCTTTGTGCCTGCATTTACAAACTCCTATCAACTTTGCAAGATTCAAATATATGCATCATGCACATTCATGAGAAAATGATGCATACAAATACGTAATCACATACAGTCTATTTTCAGTTAAATGCCCCCATCAGAGTACCTGTGTTTTGGCTTCAAGGCAGAACTGCCCAATACATCTAGGAAAATTCACTTTTAAGATTTACTGGCCTCACTGTTAATCAGATTTATCTCGCAAGCACAACTTACCATATCCTCAGAATTGCTCCAGCATAGACTTGCAATGCATCCCAGTACCCCTGCCAGCATGAACAGCGAAGCACCATGCGCATCATGACAAGTCCTCTTTACCTCTGGGCCCGCTATGCTCAGGACCAGAGCAGATCATTATCATAGGTGAATTTATAGGAAATCAATAACATTGCAGTGGATGCTAAGGAAGGGAGGAGAAAATGAAATCTGGTTAACAGGATTTTTCAGGCTCTGCCTTTTTCTTTCAATGCCACCTGTACTGGGTCTGGCTGGGATAGAGTTAACTTTCCTTACAGCAGCCCATGTAGCCCTGTGCTTTGCATTTGTGGCTAGAATAGCATTGGTAACACACCAGCATTTTGGTTGTTGCTGAGCAATGCTCACACAGCAGCAAGGCTTTCTCTCCAACCTCACCCTCTCTCCCCAAAGGCCAGTAAGCTTGTGGCAGGGCAAGAGGCTGTGATGGGATATAGGTTTGGACAGCTGACCCAGACTGACCAAAGGGATATTCCTTACCATGTGACATCGTGCTTAGCCACAAAAAGCTGAGGGAAAACAGCAAGGGGTTATTTGTGGTTAAGGCATATGTCTTCAAAAGTAACTACTACATAGTAGGGCCCTGTGTCCCAGGAAGTGGCTGGACATCTGCCTGCTGGTAGGAAGTAGAGAATACATTTCCTCTTTTTGCTTTGCCTCTATATGCAGCCTTTGCTTTTCTCATTAAACTACCTTTATCTCAAGTCATGAGCTTGTCCATCTTCTTTTCTCTTCAAGCTCTATTAAGGAAGGCGAGTAAGAGAGCAACTGGGTCTGGCAGCCAGCTGAAGTCAACCCACCGCACCATCATACCCATTTTAGAGCAAAAATTGACATTGTCTGTATCTTGAAGTGAAGTTAAGATTCAGGTATATATATTTGTTAAAAATCGTGCCTAAAACCACTTTGAGGCTCGCAGTTACCCTGGCACAACATGAGCTCCAGTACACCAAACACCACACTTGCATTCACGGTTTAATAGAATCATAGAATGGTAGGGGTTGGAAGGGACCTCTAGAGATCATCTAGTCCAACCCCCGATAAAACAGGACAAGGTGAACACTGCCAATTTTAAAACTTACGATCCTGCTGTGCCAACCAAATAATTCACAGACAGCAAGCAGGTATGTAAAACAACTACATCTATTTGATGTAGTAGCTTCTCTATAAGGATTTAAGTGTTCTCAGGACATGAAAACCTTTAAAACTCCAACACATGAAACAACTCCTATGCAGCCCATCTATGCTTCTAGCCATCTGAGCAGTAAGATGCTCTTTAGTTGCAGCTGTATCACTCTAAGTGTCTTCCCTTGTCTCTGGAGGGAAAATAAGATCGCAACTCCCACGTATGCCCAGAGGTATCAAAAGCAAAATAATTATTCATTGTATTGTCTTATCCTTGTGCCAAGAACATGGCCGTCTTGTATGTATGCCTTGATTTGAATCAAAACTGCTGTGTGTTGGATGGAACTGTCAATCATATTTAGGACTTACACAAGCCTTTCCCAAGACTCCATGAAAGAAAATTAAAATAAACTTATTATCTGCCATTCACGTGTACTTGATAAGTTGAAAAGAGCTAACTTTCAAATCCCTTACAAAGCAGTGAAGGCTTTCCTTCATAAAGTCCTTCTTTATCCAAAGACATACCAACATGAGCTTGGAAGAGTAAAGAGTGATAGATTTTCTCTTACCGTACCGTATGCCAGACCCTTACAACAAGTGAAGGCTTCAATTTTGAAAGAACTGACACAAAGTCCCTGGAATTTTAACACCAACTGAGCAGATATTGATTACTATGTCCTGCACATACATATAGGAATTGTCCTCCTCGTAGGAAGGGACAAGGGAGAAGCCAAGCAAAAAAAGAGCTAACGAAGATGCCCACGATGTAACCTCCTCTGTGACACCCTGTGCACAACAGTACCCTCAACATAGCTGGGTCCTCAGGAACAGCCATTAGTACTAAGCTCCCGCAGAGCCATACTGCAAAAAGAGTTTGGAAACCAGCTTTAGGACAAAGCTTCTCAGCATTGAGTGATCCTAGCTGGCACAGGATCCTGAAATACAGACCAGGGAAACGAGCTTAAGTTGCAGTTCCTCACTTGGGAGATGAAGGGAGTAAACACCTCCGGATCTGCAAGAAATGCAAATGAAGACTTGAAAAGCCTTCCTCCTTGCTGAGGCACTGCCAGTGAAGCTCTGTGTTTCCTGTAGAATATTCTTACTTTCGCCAAATGCTACACACCAGTCACCTCTCTCCCCTCTGAACTCTGCACCCAGCTGCACACACATCTGAATCGATTTCCTGCATTGTTTCCTTTTACTCCCAAAGTACTTCAGCTCGATCTTCAAAAAAACCTCCTCTTTCTCTGTCTCTACCAGTATTGTGACATGTCAGCTACAGACTTGCAGCAGGCGTAGCAATATCTGCTAGGTCAGCAGTTGTCTACATCTTATATTCCAGCACATCCTCGGCTTTAGCAGCACAGAAGCCTTAACATATAAGAAAGATCTGAAGACAGCAGCTGGCGAGCAAAATTCTACTATACCTAACTTGTGATAGGTTTTTCAAAAACTAGAGCTAAGCTAAGTTAGAAGAATTCACCTTTCCCTCTCACATTTTTCCCAAACTATTAATCCTCATCATTAATGGAAACAAACTTGAACAACATTCATATGTTATGTAGGCAAATTGCTGATGTCAGCATCGCTTGGCATTATGTTAACTCTATAGGCAAAATTTATGAGCATACTTTACTTCTTCCTACATGTTTAACATTTCCCACATGCAGTCTCACTTCCATTTCAAAAAGACTAGTGAACCATTCATTTGTGCCGTGGTTCAGGATCAGAGCTGCAATCTTAAGGTAGGTGCGAAATTGAACAAGAAAACAACTGCTGATTAGCACATGACAGATCAGTCAAAAACCTACAGATTTTAATTACTGCAATCAAAACTCAACAGTGGCTCTTCAGAGAACTTTACCATATTATTGTATGATGCCTGTTCTTAATTGTTTGAGACACACTACCTCAGGATCTTTTGGTGGCCACTGATTAGATAATTACTTCTATCAGCTATCAGTAAAGCAGCGTGTATTTTTTTTGCCTTGAAGAAATTTTACATGCACTTGCTGCAGTAAGGATGTTATGTTCATATGAAAGATCCGAGACAAAATTCTACAGAGCCTGCAGGAATTAAAACCATAGTGCATCTGCTAAATGCTGATCATTACATGATTTTTAGTGTGCTGACACTTATGGGTGGAAAAAACTAGTTGGCATAAAACGCACACTTCTCCGCAGTTGGTGGTTCTCCATGCCAAAACATACTTCTAAATGAAGCAGTGATCTGAGTATCTGAAATAAGTAATTCACAGATTCCAAGGCTCCAAGTTGCCTTATTCCACGTGGGACAGTTGCTGAGAAATCTCAGAAACAAAAATGTTCTTGCAAAGCCAATAGCACAGTGTGGAGTTAGACAGCCACAGAACATTTTAGCAACTCAGCTGATGTCAGTCTTCTAGTTTGATCCTAAAATTAATTTGAAAACCAAACAATCATCTGTGGACAAGCAGCTCTGGGCTGCATATTTTTGCAAGCATTCTGTAGTTTTTCCTAGCATAATTACTTTCCATACTGATAGAAGAACAAACCAATGCTTCAATTTTGAAAGTGTCATTACTTGTGTATCCAATTTTCATGAATTAAAGTTTAAGTAGAAAGCATAAACGAACACTGTGTTTTTCTTCAGATTTATTCTTATTTCGTATGGTGATTGCAGAATATAAAATGCATGTTCAGTTCTAGTCGTAAAGTCGTACAACCAAGTTTAACAGAATTGCATCCAAAAGTTACAGATGCAAAAATTGAAAAGTAAGTTTGCATAACTAAATACCTTTTATATCTTCAGCTTTCATCAAATTACAAACTTAACTAGAAATGATGCAAAGTAATTCATCACATGAATAGTTAACACTTCCTCATGTTTTATAATCAGTTCTGCAACTAAGAAACAATTTCAGATTGCAAACAATTGACTTAATTTCAGAAGGCTCGCTGAAGTACTACTTAGGTGTGCACAGTATGAATTAGACGGTAGTTTGTACATTAAAACCAGTGTCAGTCTCAAGTCAAGTGAGATTCACATACAAAATAACTAAAGTATAAGTGCCATGCAGGGCAAAACCTGAAACAGATTAAATAAAAAGAGGACAGATATATCTGTCTATAATAAGCATGTTTGAAAAAAAACACAACAGAAGTTTTCATACTTGAAAGAGCACAGTACAGCTCACTATATTTGTTTCCAAAGGAATTGTTTTAACTGTACTTATATGCATAACTGACAAATAAAGACATAATAGATATATAAACCTGATTCAACATTATAAAGGGAATGAGTCACAAGTGTTTAATTAATTCTTTAAGTAGAAATCATGAACAGGACCTGGTAGGTGCAATTATGAAGCAGAAATTACTAACCTAACAAACGATGTAGTAAGTGGGATGCAATATTTAGCTACATAACTGTGCTATTGAGCAACAAGTTCTATTTTTGAGGAATACTCACATTTTTGTTCGGAAAAAAACAAACTGATTTTGTTAGTACTTCTGTTCAACTGTAATACATATAAAACTTGTAACAGGTAAAAAAAGTGTATTAAAAATTCTTGTAATGTTATCAAAACTGACTTATTTACCTAAGTTTTGTTTTCTAGTCCTTGCTCTATCTGATGGTGAATGCTGTATATCTAATCATAATCCTGCTGTTATCACAGCTGTTATGTGCTTTATTTTTGATGATACAGACAGATGTCTCAAAATTGTCCTAGATCCCTGCCAGCCTTTTCAATTGCATTATACAATCAATTAAACTTTCCTGACCCTATTCCTGTCTCTAGATAAAATTCAGACGTTGACACTTCAAGAAGCAAATCATGTGTGTAAATTGGTTCTAACGACAGCTATAGATGTATAGTCGTATGCAAATAGAGTATTACCAAACATTAAAATGTCCAGGAGCAATAGCTAGATGGATGTAGTCAAGAAAAATTAACTAGAAAACACATACTCCAGATACTTCCCACAGTATGTAATGCAATTAAACAGAAGCAAAGGGAAATTCACACTAGAAACTGCCTCTCTCCTGCCGTGCCTATTTATTCCCCATCATCTGTTATTATTGTTGAGAATCTTCACATTGTGTCCCAATTAAGCAAATCTCTCAGAATTAATAAGGGTTCGTCTTCTCTATCACCACATCTTTAATGTTTGGAACTGAAAACATTGGCACCTCACGCTGTATGCAAGTGTGAGCAGTTAGAATAATAACAACTGTAAGATGCGTTTGCCAAAAAATGATTAGACATGAGCTTTATTGCAAGGGTGTCTTGTTTAGGAGGATTTAGCACAATTCGATGGGGTGACAGCAGTTGTCAGCCATTGATACTGAACATAATAACTATTAAAAAGACAACTTATTTATTGAATATTAGAGCGCTAAGCCATTGTTTGGGCATGTTTGGAATACAGATTACTTTCCTGCAGTTTGTCAGTCTCCTATAATGGGGATTTTAAAAATACTGCAGAATAAAGTTCTTTCTCTTCGATACTCTACACAGTAAGTTTCAGAGCGCCCAATGACAACAACATGACAGTGTCCATAATTTTCTAAGAGCATGACTAAATCTTATCCAAAGAATTTCTTGATCCTAACTTGTAAGTCACTTGTAAGAAAAGATTTTAAGGATTCTGCTGTACTGTTTAGTATGTTTCAGTTGCATCAATCTTGTCATTGTTTCTTTTACTTCCTTTGTGTTTTCAAGCCATTTCATTTTAAAAAAGATCAGGAAAGAATATGAAGAAATCACACCTCGCTAAAAAAACTCTACCATTTATTTCTCCCTCACAATATAAGGCAAGTAGAGAAGTTAAGATGAAAACGGGTTTCAAGAACTACCATTAAAGGACCTTGCAGGTTTTTCCTGCAATTCGAGTCCTCCACTTTAGGTACTCAATCTTCACAGTAAGCATCGGCAACCATTCCAGAGAGGTTTTTGTCTGGAGGGGGGAAGGGCCAAGGCAGGGAAGAGGGCTCATACTCCTCATGACCTGCAATAGAATGAATGGTCCTCAGATAAAAAACTTGAGAATTCAGGGAGCATGATTTTATTTAAGAATTTCTAGTGCAATATGCTAGTTGAACACATCTCTGCCTTGCTCTTTGCCTATCCCTTTCATTACCTCACTCTCTGCCCCTCACCTTCACTCTACTGCATCATATTCAGAGAACACTTCATGATGAAGATGTTTCTCTTACACCACACAGGCAGCACATGATACGGTGGGGCTCCGACAGCCACTTGCGGTGGTTGCCACCTCCACATCTAGGCTGCAATCTGCTAAGATTGCACATAGCATACTAATACATAGCACAACCAAAGTTAAAGGAAAGCAAGAATCCATTTTAATCCTGCAGATTATTTCACGGAGAAGAAAATGGCAGCTACACACTTGTGAAAAAGCACAGTGAAAAGCAGCAGCTATTTTGGGATCCCTCTGTAATCAGAGGGAAAAAAAAATTAAAAAATAAAAATCAGAAGACACATTCAGCTCAGCCCAATTGGCCTCCTGTAAATCTTTTTCTGGACTCCTCT
Organism: Steatornis caripensis; assembly: GCA_013398225.1. Lineage (NCBI taxonomy): Eukaryota > Metazoa > Chordata > Aves > Caprimulgiformes > Steatornithidae > Steatornis > Steatornis caripensis. Next base: position 70,697 of record VZSC01005041.1, read on the forward strand.
GGTATTGTGCATCAATTTAGGCCAATATCCTACTTTATGTTCACCTGTGTAAGGCAGAAGGGACCACAAAAGTCAATAATATTATTTAACATTTAAAGCTAAATCATTTCTTTTCTGACCTGAATTTTTCAAAGGTTAATTTGTACCTTCATGAAAAGTGAAGCACAGGAAGGGAGTTTGGCCTTGGTTAGTCACCAGCTCAGTAAACTGGATTCCCTTGTTTCTCTGCTCTGTACCACAGAGAATGCACTGCATTATCATGAGGTACTGAAAGTACATTAAGATGTAAAGCTACAACATTTATTCATACTCTCCCCTTTCTTCTTCCCCTACATTGTTTTCCTTGCCGAAGGAACGTATCTTGAATAACATAAGCAGAGACTATTTTAATGTCAGGCAAGTTCCGAGTTCCTTGTGTCCAGTGAAGTAGTAAAAGCTCACGGACACATTATGAAGCTTCCCCAGAAGCCCTGGCAACTGCTTGAAGTTGAGTGCAGAATCATTAATCCGAAAAAAAAATTTATTCAATCACATGTAAAGAAATAAAATGGGAAGACTATGATAATCACAAACTATTCAAATACGTAACCACTGAATATTATATGCTCTTTAGCTAGTCATACTTCATCATTTTTCCAGGTCTGTATGGGTGACAGATAGATAGATGCATAAACATTCCTTATTTGCCAACAAATACAGCACCTTTCTACCTCACTGAAACCAAAACAGATACCCATCTCGTTCATAGACAGCACAGTGCTCTAAAATTACCTATTGAGCTCTCATGCCACAGCTACTAAAATGAACAGAACCAAACAGGAAAAAATACAGAAGGAAATCTTTCATAATACGCCTGTTATAAATACACATAAGGGCAATAAACACAGGCTCAGCTTGTTTTTGTTTCAGAACAAATGTGTTCTAGTCCAATGCCCATGCTTAAGACATTAAATAGTATTCTCATGGGAGTGTACATACTTCAAAAATAGGTTTTTTTATGAGGTGCTTCTTCAGGAGTTGTAAGACTCACCCCTTGCAACTGGGAAGCTACATTATTAAGTAATAGTAGATCCAAGGCCAATTGCTGCATTTATAAACCTCGTGGGGACAAAATGGAACAAGACACAGCAAACTGACCAGGTACTGACAGTCTACTCAAACTGTTGTCTACTATAAGCCTTCCCCCCTCCGCCTTAAATGTTGTAAACACGTCAGAAAGTTCAGCCATGACACTAAGATTGTGCAAGCTAGACTCTCTTTTGTGAACACCATTTCCTTGTTCTATCTTGGGCTCAGACCCACTGAGGCCTGAATTTTACCCAAGTCTCCTCCCCCTTACCTCACTGTAGGAAATACTTGACACAGTACAGGGATTTAGGAGAAATTGAGGTGGATGAAAAAGCGGGCCACAAAATACAATTCAGCTGAGTTCCTAGTTTAAATTTAACTCAGATCTAAATTCTAAGTTGGTACTTAACTGTTGGAGAAAGACATAACTCTCATATTAGGCCTATGTTACAGGTACACAGAGTTATCCGAGAAGCTAGAGAAAGATTGTGAATTTGAACTGACAAGTCAGTTTAACTGAACCTAAAGTTAAATCTTACTTTCAACAAAACACATCAACTTCCTCAATTCAGCCTTTATTACCTCAATTTTGATTCTCATTTCTCTGCCCTATAAAAGGGTTCAAACTACGCCAAAGAATTCCCCCAAAATACACACCTTCTGCAGCAGTTGTGGTTACAGGCAGCTGTGCATGTAACACGATTAAACTCATCTAACCTGTGTCAGCAAACAGGCTGGATCAATCCTCAGTTTCAGCATTTGGGGGGACCACAGATCTGGCCACCAGTCACATTTGCTGCTTTCACCTATCTCAGTATCCGCCATCTGGTACAGATTTCAATTACTAGAATCTTTTAACTGAATTAGCAGAGTTAAGGTCAAACATTGGGTGAATGCTTTTTTCAGCTAAAATTCAGCAAGTTCAGACATAGAGGTTTTGCCACTTTTACTGTTCTTCCAGATGGGCCTGCATGAATAGTTCTCTCCTTGTTCTACAAATTACTGCATAGTTTATTTTCAAGTACCACAAAATTCCATTATCCCAAAAGATCTTTCGTCCACAGAACTATCCATCTTTCAACTCCTGCCACATTTTTGGAAGAAAGTTTCTCCCCATTACACATATTAAACATTCAACACAAAGGCAAGATAATCAAAATCTATGGGTTGTCATGAAGTTTAAAATCCACACATCTTGGTGAAATGCTATGCAAAAAGACAAGCATATTTGAAGGACACAAATAACAGTTCAATAAAACAGCAACAAGGCGTATAAAACTGTTCTAAGATTCTAAACCAGAGAGTCTTTGATATTTTATATTGTAATCATAAGGGAAAGCTGTTATTAAAATTACAATAATTATTTCATAATAGTAAGGAATACCAACTCTATCATCTATCAGGCCTCCTAAATAACTAGATAAAACATTAAAAACACACATCAGAAGCAAACTCGTGAAAATCTGTGTGGGTGTATCTTTAACTCATCAAGCATATCAGATCTCAGACATACCCAAACCACATAACAGAAAGTAATTCTAATCATGGTTGGATGACTTTCCACATGGATTTACATATGCATAAACAGGTTAAATTAGATAGTCCTTAAGAAAACAAGGTAACTATTCATCTGTGTTTATGAAGAATTTACATTTGACATCAATGTGTTTATTGCATCATTCATTAGGTATACTACCCAAAATAATGGCCTCTTACCTAAATCAGAAAGGCTTTGCAAACACTTAATATATATTGAGATAATTCAAGAGGTCTTCCGAATGATCAACCTAATCTGATCTATGTCTACTGTTCCTTCAGGACAGGCCCCATCTCAGCGCTGGTTGATCAGAGCTCTTCTGTGGAATCTGAAAATGGGGAACGTCTTCTCAAGTGTCAGAAAAATTCTCATTAAAATGTGAACTTTGGGCACACTTCTCTCACAGGGCTTTAATTTCTCACTGCACAACCACTGTTCCACATGTTGTCTTATTTCAATTTGAACTCCTTTCTAGTTATCTTTTTGTCTTGTTAAAGGGTGAAAATTCTCTAAGTAGTGCTTTTCTCTGGGGATTTGTTTCTACCATAGACTTTGTCAATATGTGCAGTCTGACTTGCTGCCCTTTTGAATTTATCTAGGTCTAAGGCTATTCCTTTACCACAGTCAAGCAGGTAGGCTAAATACAAACATAATTCCAGTATTTTCCTTTCTTCTTTTAAAATCTTTAGCATTTAAAGCAGATTACTCCTTGCATGTATCTTCCTTCTTTATGATTGCAATATCTCATAGAATCTTTTCACCTACACCTATACATGCTACTATCTTCACCTTCTGTTTCACTATCAGACAAGGTAGTTTTCTGATTGAGAAAAGGAAAGAAACAACGTTTAACATGCTCTGTTGAATGGTAACAATGAACTGGTAGACTTAGTATGGTCTATTCCACAAAAGCTCACAACACGTAATTCCTAGTACTGAGAAAAAACACAAATTATGATTTGTCTTAAATCCTGGACCTTCTATCTTGATTTCTGCAATACAAGTTTAAATCAGTACCCGGAGTTCAAACCCTGACAAGTTGCATATAAAAACTGTATTCTAGCCGATACTTAGAAAAAGAAAAAGAGAATGAGACTTTCAGAGCTATGCAAACAGTATCTTGAAACAGTTTTTACACAAGTTGACAGAAGTTCACTGATGGCACAGACACAGCAGCACCACAGCTTTTAAAATACTAGCCTGGGACACAGTGTCAAATAAGTGACATTCTTGTTCAGGTCACTGCAGTTATCTACTTGCAGCCATTAAGCTTTCTGCTAAAATAAGAGCCTCAATAATATTGGCTAATACATCAGTTTTCATACACTATAGCCATATACCAAGTTCAATTCCCTTACAGCTGGGTAGCTTCTCAGAGTGCCTTCCCAAGGCTGGGCAGGAAACACAGACAACCTGAAGTTAAAGGATTGTTCTCAGCTAGGCATGTACAGTCCTGGAGGTTCCTGTAGAGCATTGGTGATAACTTTTTAACGCAGGTGGTGGAGGAGCCAAGGAGGAGAGGCGCGATCCTGGACCTGATACTAACGAACAGAGAAGGACTGGTTGGCGATGTGAAGGTTGGGGGCTGTCTTGGCTGCAGTGACCATGAAATGGTGGAGTTCAGGATCCAGCGTGGAAGAAGCAGGGCTACAAGTAAGATTAGAACCCTGGACTTCAAGAAAGCTAACTTTGCCCTCTTCAAAGACGTGCTTGAAGGAATCCCTTGGGTTAGGGCTCTAGAAGGCAGGGGGGCCCAAGAAAGCTGGTTAATATTCAAGAACCGCTTCCTCCAAGCTCAGGATCAGTGCATCCCGATGAGGAAGAAGTCGGGCAAAGGAGGCAGGA
>VZSC01005041.1:87409-124999 GCA_013398225.1 Steatornis caripensis
TGATTTACCTTGCCTTACCATAAGGGATACAATACAGAGAGTACTAGGAAGTGCTCTAGGAAGTAATATGCTAGGAAGTAATATTCTCTGTCAGCAAAAGAAAAGCTTGGGGATGGAAGCAACCATGGGGAAGGAGACTGGAAGTGCTAGAGTACCCCCAAGCACACTACCTGTGCACATGTAACACCTAGCACCTGTGGTAACAGGGAGAACACACCTGAGGAGTATTACACAGTCAGAAACAACCCCAAGACATATGTGTAAACAATTAGTGTATGAATTGTAAAATGTATTTGTATCAGTTTGACATCTTATCAATGATACAGAAGCGACTTGCTTTTCTCAGACAAAAGAATAAATTTACCTTCAGTTCTGTTTTTCTTTTCCTCTCTTTGTCTGGTGTTTCCTCTTAACAACAAACACTTAAGTAAAGAAACTACACAGCTACAATAGAAGATTATGAAGGGAATAGCACACTTTCAGTGGGGAAACAAAGTGCAGCAATAGCAGCACACTAGCTAGCATGCAGGAGATAGAATGAGGAACCACAAAGCTCTTCAGTGCACCTATCATAAAAGCTTTTGGGCATTCCCTTATTTTATAAATAACTTCAAGTAGGAATACACACACCTTCATTAATTCAACCTCCCGTTGAGAGGACAGTATCCTTCAGCAAAGCTCCATGACATAAGACCCAGTGAGAAAATACAGAATAACTCAGTTTCATTTGGTTTCTATACAGACAAACTAAGGCAAGTATGTTTTGAGTTCAGATAAATCACAATTCTCCAAGTCATCACAGAAAACAATCTGCAGCATGTTCCCAGAATCTACTTTGTGACTATCTTGCAAAACATGTTAGAGATTTGCCATTGCATTTTATATGCTCTGCCTTTTCTTAAGGTGCCTCACTTTATTCATTGTCTTGGAGCTGAGGGAGCACGTGTGTACCTCGTCTCTTCTGAGCAACAGACAACCCAAAATTATTGCCTTCACAAGGTAGCTAATTCAGCTGTCAACCTCAAAATCCACGATAGATGCCTAAATATAAAAGCCCTTACATTAGATCATTCTGCCTGGCAACAGCTCCAAGATTTTGCCATGACTGGCAAGTCTTCCATTTCAAAACACAGGAAGTTTTCAGTGGAAAATCAGCAATGTGGTTATGGCACTGTTGGAACAATACAATACTTGAAGATTTACCACCAGCGCTTTTACATAGGTCTTTCATGTAAACATGGTGTTCTGCACATAAATTGAGAAAGACTTCAATAGAAATGTTTGCATTTCAACAGAAGTCTCCTTTGTGAGTGATCTAGCTTGCCTCCAAGATCAAAGAAACCTAAATCAACATCTTCTGGCTCGCAAGATGGCACACACAAAACTCACCCAGAACTGAAAATTTAGTGAACTGCAGGAAAACAGCCAGAGGAAGGGAGAGGAAAACAGAATGGATAAACCAGATCAACCTGCAGAAACAGGACCAAATACAGATTAGCCTGGCAAACTGAGCATTTCTAGGAAGTGCCGAAATGTTACTGTGCTGCTGAAATTAAAGAATCTATGTAGGAAGCAATCAGCTACCGTAGCTTCTCCCTACTTAAGATTATGTTCAAGGCTATATTGTAATATGCAGTTGGTCATACCAATTCAGCATGTAACTGTCAGCATGAAAAATACCATTTATTCAATCTCAAATTCAAAAATCAAATGGAGTGAAGAGAAGTAACGGGTTTTGACCGATTCTGCATTTATACTCCAACTCTATGTCCAACGCACAGCTTTGTTGTGCATATTGTGCGAGTGTCCTCCATAATTAAAGCTTTATTTGAACCTCCCCCTCCTTCTACATCATTCTTGGTTAGATCAAAACAGCAGAGACAAAAACTGAAACATGCCTGGGGTGCAGAAGAAGAGAGACTACTTAATGAAGTAGGCTAACGGTGGTGGGGAGGAAGGGGGTTGATTTTCACATCTCAGAACTGTTGAGCCTGCAAATATTACTGAAATCACACCTGGGAACAAAGCTCTGCTTTAAGTAAGTTCACCCATGAGTGTTGCTAAGCAATGGAGAAAAGGCAAGGGAGAGGGACAGTGCCTGACTTTAGGATTAGAAAGATAGATAGAAAATTTAAGAAGTAAGGCTTCTACATAACCTTATTTATACGAACTTTCAAGTTCTTTGTTTTTATTGCCTGTCTTCCAAACTATTTGTACCACAATTAATCAAATCTGGTCCAGTATCTATATCAATGCATACCCAGCACGCAGAGAGTTGTGCTGCATCCTGGAACGCTGGCACAAGCAGTTATGCACCAGAACTGTCAACATCTGTCTCTGGATTAAACAGGTAAGAGCCAGAGAAACTGTCCTGATGCAACTGTTAAAGAATTTGCTGTCTATATTTTAGAGAAATACTGCAGACACTTGCTTTTATGTAACTTAAACTATGTATAGTATGGAAAATAAAATGCTTGAGAGAACTACAGCTTGTTTATTCTTACGGTAGTAGTTACAGAAAGGTGTGGTATTTTATCAGACAAGATAGATAAATGCCATACCTTCATCTGACTTAAGTGAAGTTTTTCTGTCCGCTCTCTACTGGCACCTTGATATTGTAACAGTTTATTTTTCTGCTTTAGTAAGATTACCTCCAGTCTTTAGGAAAGCAACTACACATTTTCAACTGTAGACAAATACGTTGCCTCATATTACTTCACTGCAGAAAACATTTGTTGCCTTGTTCAGCTAAATGTCTCCGTAAACCATACCATGTACATTTGTAAAGCATGCATTGTTGGAACAGTAAACTGAATTCTTTTGTTTTCACATGGAGCAGTGATGTTTTGGGTTTGTTTTTTTTTTTAAATCATCATAAATATTCTGGAATGCTCATCGCTATTGCTCTGAATTATATTCCATATGCTAAGGCATTTGCAGCTTTCCAGGTCATTTCATAGGCATTCAGCTTTTACTGTATACCTGTCTTTTTAACATTTGCTAATAACTCATCTGGAAAGAGAGTGACATTTGTTGCTGAGTAACAGATGTCTGCATACACAGAATGAACTAGTAGCATTTCTCAGGCTGAGATCCTAGATTATGATTAACTACCTAGTCAGTATTCTAGTTAGAGATATTGTGAAGGCCTTTCCCAAAATTCAGAGTATTCTAAATATATCACTTCTGCAGCACTCCAGCACTGTTCCCTACACATGGGATGCATTTCCCTGACAGGCAAACAACATTTAACAGATTGAACTATGGAGACTAATCAAGAAGATTCAGTCTTGCAATCACATTATTACTTTGTACACCTTCAATTAATATTTTAAAAAGCAGAGACTCTGAAGCAAATATTTTAAGCTCAAAGAAGCTCAAACAATGTACAAAGGCAAGTTAATTCACATGCTGAAGAGACAACCTACAAGTTTTCCATTGAAAGGTGATAAATGAATTAGTGAGATCAGAAAGTTTCCCATGCCTGACACAAAATAGGTCACCTCTTGTACTGTGTTTTATTTATACACACAGTCAGCAGCAAATCAATTGGCAATTGCTTTTACAGTTGAACATACAGTCAAACCATTTTTCATCTTCCAAGAAATCATACAGGCAGTCCACTACAAAGTGATCAAGTAGAAACATAAACTAGGATGGAAGAAAGATCCTGGGGATAACCATGTTGTCAGTTTCATATAGCAAACCTCTTGAAATGGATGACATGTAGAAAACGTACAGAGATGTTGCATTGCCTAATTGACCTATTTTTTTTTTCCCCCCTTTTGCTTTTTGTTAATGAAAAGCAAGGAAGGAGAGAAGAAGAAATCTTTCCTATCAGCAGCAGCAGGGGTTGCTGCAGGAAGATGATAATTCCCCCTCCTGCTACTCTGCTGACAACCACCAAGCTTCACAGGAGGAGCAAGGCATTTTAATCACGGAATTGAAAAAACACAGCAGTTTCTAAAGCTTCACCTCACCTTGGTTGATTTACATTCACTTAGGATCAACTGGCTTATGGTAGAATTAAGTTATATATGGAAGATAACAGAGGAGGAAGAATTCAGTGTAGTTTCTACTTTGTCTATGCGTAAGAGGCAGCGTGTCTATGTATATAAACACTTCCAGAGCATCTGGATAATCAAGGACCACTGATCCTTAAAAGCACAGTGCAAACTGGAGGGCTCTCTAATTCCATACCAAGTATTTTATAAATGCTGTACTTTAAAATACACAGAATTAAAAGGAAAAGATGAGAAACATTAATAACTGGCAAGTCAGGGTCCAATCCAGTGTCCACTGAAGTAATCAGAAAACCTGTGACAGAGGCCCAGATGTTTTAGTTCTGGCTCTTTCATCAGATTATTATTATTATTATAACAAAAGCACCTCATAATGGGTTGCTAAGATAAATGAAAATCTTGAGTCAGTCAGACACCCCCAAAATTAAAAGTTTGAGCACACAGCAGCTTACAGGCAGCAGCTTTGGGCATGTGGCACAACATCTGTTACAAAAACACTAGAAAGCAGACCTGCGGCAAACTGGAACACCGCCAGCTCTCAATATTCCGCCCCTTCCCCCTCCTCCCAAGGATGTCAGTAAATGGACAGATGGCAGCCGATGCACTCGCAGGATAGTTAGCTCAGTTAACAATCAAGTATGCTAAATGATTTCAGATTGACTCTGCACTAGGCCTTGCATTTTCTGTTGAGTCATTAACACTATGTCCTAATAGGAGTATACTTTGGTATTAAGAAACTGCCAGATACTGTATTTTACAAGACAGTTTCTCTAGAACAATTTGTTAGGGAACATTAGATCTGCCTTCATGAATAAAGTCAGAATCTGCCAAGTTTACTGGGCTGGTTTGTTTGTAATTTTAATTCTACAGTATTTGAAGAACGGGGATGGAAACAAACGTTAAGATGCAGGTCAGTTATTAGCACAAGCTGCTCACACAGATGCACTCAGCTGAAAGAGCAGAGTAGATATTAACAGCACACAGGATACTGTATTACAGCAGCTTTTCTGCCTTACCCTGCAGTTCTGCCTGCCTCATGTTGTACATCACACTGAGCTCTCCTGGACAGGACAGCTATCACAAGAAACCATCTGGGTGACACACTCGTCACCTGAGTGTACATTGAGGATTCATCCCTGGCAAACTAGTATTTCTTGGTTTTTATAGGTGCAGTCTATCAACAACGGTCAGCCCTGGTATCTCAAGAGTGCAAGTAATTCAGTACTGAACACCTGCAAATAGTATACAGGTGGACTTTTGGCCCCAGCATTACAAGACATATCTTTTAATTCTTCTTCTTCATGATTACGTCTTTCAGCAGCATATTTGTAGTCTTAATGACAGCGTTACTCAATTTGTTTACTTTTACATAAATTAGAAGGGCAAAAATAATCTTTGAAAAAATGAAAGATGTTGTCTTACGCACACATCCCTCTCTGTTGCATATCCATTTTATCCATCCACCCAAAATCCCATGCAAACAGCTGGTCAAAGGAGTAATTAACTAATATTCAAGAAATTATTTATCACATATTTGACCCCCACAACTATTTTATTCATCACTTGCACCTAGTAAGCACACTGAGAAAATACACACCACCACCCCTTTTCTGCTTGCATTAGAGAAGTCCTTCAGCAAAAAGCAGGGGCGGGGGGGACAAGGAAAACAAGTGGAAAAGCAGAGAAGGGCTAGGAGGAGAGAAAGCCAAAATTAACTCTCCTCAAAGAGCTGGGAGTTGTGCCATAGACCTGAGTGAAGCCAGCACCTCACACTTCTTATTTGTTAGCTCAGTTGCAAAGAGTAGGACCGAAGAAAACTGAAAAATACAAAGCATTTCTAAAGGGCAATCAACAAATTAGTGGTCTACAGAGTCAGGTAATTGCCTACTGCAGAACAGCAGGTTATCTGACTGGCGCTGTGAAAGACTTACACTTTGGACTCGCACTTTGAGCACTCCAACAGCGCAGGCCTTGTACTACTTTAAGTACTAAACCAAGAGAAGCTAACCTGTGTTGCGTGTTACAATGATCTGGAAAGCTCTCTCACAGCAGTAAGCCTGTCTATGATCAGTCTACGAACATGACATAGATCTTCTGTTAGATTTCCCATTCTGTCGTAATTTCATTTTATAAAATTAGTTTTCTTTAAAGATGTTTCTAGGGCATCACCATAATTGTTCTAGGAACATGAGCAGTAGCAGCCAAGAACAAATATGCCCTGCTAATTCAGACATGGAAAGGGATTACAAAAATTTCAGAAGAATAGAGCAAGAACTCTGACGTTGCACTGAGCTCCTTAGCAGTCCGCTCTGAGCAGCTTTCCTCTCTTGAAAAGGAGGCAATGTTGTGACTACTAGTGGGTGATCACCAGAGCACGGAAGTCAGAGACACAGTTGAAGAAAAAAAAAAAGCAATACAAACCTGTCAAAATTGGAGACAGGGAAGCAACCTCATTTTCTGGCTCAACTTTACAAAAATCTGATTAGACCTTAGTGAAATTTAATCTTTGCCTTCCAGACATTCCAAAAAAGAGGAATAAAAAAATCTGACGGTATAAAGGATCAAGAGGTGAGAGACACCAATCAACTACAGGAACATGGCTAAAAAATACCTTTTTCTTGGCACTCATCACCTCGTAAGTCTGCAAACGATGCCATTAAAAAGTGAATTACAGAAAAGCTAAATATTGCTATTTTCAACAAAGTCAAAAATACACTTTATGAGATAGAAAGTCATAAAGTAATATGAAAAAAATACAGGACAAATAAGCTCCAACAATAATTAAAGAATGCCAGTCAGAAGACAGTATTCATTCATAATGCTGAGACAGTCATAGAGGCAGAAAGTTTGGCTCCCAGTGGTCCTGCATGGTAGCTTATTTCTCTTTTTCCTTCTTGTTCCTACCACAGATTTCCAGCAAAACCAAATCTAGCAGATACATATTTTTATATTATTAACCCTTCTCCATAACAATTCTATTTCAAAACCACTCATTAGGCTTCAATTGACAAAACTCAAGTTCCAGTCTTGTTTTTCATTCACAGGTCCACACTTCCCTCTTTCTTATCTGTCTTCTGGTAATATCTGTCCGATGCTGCCTTGCAAGAGAAATACAAAACAGAATTTTTTTGCTTTCCTCAAAGCTTTTTTACTTTCATGGACAGATAATGCATGCTACCATTAGCCCAAAAAGAGGCAGCTACAGAGTGCTGCTCTCTGGGCGTGACTAGTCATTCACAGATCAACAGAAAGCTTTTGCTGGGGGGAAGGGAAAAGGCTGTTTGTGGGGTTTTGTTCCCATCTGTCAGCTCAGCAGCAGTGATGGTACCGAAAGAAGTCTTTCATCTCATTCATCATCTGTGGTCTAGTTTTTGCCAAGAGTTTGATCTTGACCTCATGGTTTGGGCCTACAAATACCCAGGATTTCCAGGTGGTCTCACAGCCAAACATTAGCCTAGTTTAGGATTGCTGAGCTTGCAGAATCAGTCAGCCATAACTTATGTTTTGTTGATACAGTGTATACTAGCTAAATCTAGAACACTGATATTCTCGGATTCTTCCAATACTCTGCTTACAGTCCAACAAGATTAGGTTTTGCAGCTTTGGGGAAAGAAACCAAGCAATTCTTATCAAAATACAGCAGTCCAGGAAATTAAAAAAGAAAAGGAGAAACAAAGACGAACAGGCGGTAAAATTGTATTTGTAATTTTTTCCTCTACTTATCTAATATACCAGCCATCCCAGACCAACTCATTTTTTACATTATATCATGCTGGGCAAAGTAAAACAACCAGAAAACATCATCAGAGAAATACAATTTTAGTACCAGTCCTAATTATGGCTGTGCAGGTCTAAAAGACTTGTAGATGATGTGCATATATTAAGTAAGGTTAAAAACTAGAATATGGTATATGTATCATCTGGGAGTTCAATTTAATTTTTACATGCACTGTTTCCCCATATCCTTATTGTCGCCTATAGAGTCCTCCGCTTAATTCCACGATTCGTACAATCGTGCAACAGAAACATGGTTATGTTGCATACGGTTAAATAGCAGAATATGCCTGTAGAATAAAAGTACACTGGTTAAAATAATCATTTTAATGATAGAATTAAAAATTCAACACTAATATTGCAATTACAATACTTGTAAAACATATCTATGGAGAAAGCTAGAAAGTTGGAATGAAAGTGACAGCCTGATTTGTTATTGTATAGATGTACAATAATTCTTAATCTGTTCTTGCCCGGGCAGGTAAGAGATTGTCCCCTATCCAAGATTAGTTAAGAGGAACATGTGTTCCTTGTGAATGATGTCATATCTTGTAATGGACGTAGATTAATTCATGTCAGCATTGGCCATGTTATGTAGGTTTGGTTTGGTTTTTTTTTGGTACAGGATGTACTAAAAAAGTTTTGACCAAGTTTACTGTAGATTGTTTACAGATTTTGCAACCTCTATAGAGAAATATGTAATTTTATAAAGCATCAGGCAACACAGGCAATGTGTAAGCTGTTTTTTTGCTGCCTTTTTTTTTCCGTTTGATCTTTACCAACTAACTGGGCTAAGAAAAGCCATAAAGTATGAACAGATTACATTCTGTTCTATAACATTAACACAGAGTGGTTATCACAAAGGCTCAATAACAGCTACCTATTCTGAGCTTATCGCCTTGAGGAAACAGCACTGTCTCCAACACCAAAACCAAAATAACATCACATTAAACATGCAAAATCCAAGAAGGTCTCAGCTTTAAGTGTCCTTTGATCTTCCATAACAGAAGGAAGTATAAACCAAGATCAAGTACAGATCAAAGTGCAGTCTAGTTCCTTCCTTTCCAACAGCAATTAAAGATTGGAGGTAAATTTCTAGAGAAAATTACTTTTATATTTATAGGTTATTTTTGCAATCATAGAATGTGCTATTCCAATTTTCAAAAAACCCACTTCTGGACACTATGACCTGTATTTCTCCTAGCTCTAATTTGGAAATTGCTCTTGCTTCCCCTGACATTAGAGCGTGTGTTAGTAGGGAGCATGGACATGTAGCACGCGCACCAAGAGCTAACAAACTTGTTGCAGTAATACAGCAAAACTTAGAAGTCTGAGCATTATTTTAAAATACATCCTTATCCACAAAAGACATCCTTCCAACTTTTTACTCTGAGAGATTGGTCGTACAGGTTGTTTGAAAACTCATTAACTATTAAAAAAAAAGATTTCTCCAACCTTGGAAATCACCTTCTACTCCTAGTACCGTGTGAATTCATAACTCCAGTGCACTGCACAATAAAAAACTATAGCGCACTTCGATGTCACTGTTAGGAGCAGTTTAGTCATTTTTTATACTCCAAGAATTGTAATTCTTTACAACAGTGGCAGCTTGAAATGCATTACAGTGCCTAATTATTTTGAAACTTAATTGTAGAACGCTTTTAATACGGCCTTTAAAATAACACAGAGCCTAAGTACCATAAAAACCTTACAGTTTCTTCCACAACTAAATTCTTTCAATGAGAAGTAGTATCTTGTAGTTTTGCAAGTCAAAGCAGCAACTCTATAAGCTAAAGCACAACTCAGTGTAAGCAGATGCCATTAATGATTGAGACTTATGACTGAATCTTTTTTCCCAATTGTGAGCCAATATGAAACCAAGGTATCTGTGAATGACATGCTTTTTTGGTGTATTCATACAAATACATCAGTCTTGGAAGAGAACAAGTATTTTCATAACAAGTTTGATCATTCTCACAGGAGTCAGCAGGAGGTCTGACATACTGTTCTTACTGATATCAGTAGCATAAGATTGGTTTCTTGTAAGGCATCACCACACTCAGCTTCCGTCACACTAAGTTAGCTCACACTAAACCAAACATGCCTTAAAGTAACTTTATTTCTTAAAAGATCAGCTGACAGGCAAGCGATAACAGCTAAAATTCAGACCACCTTCTTTATTAAAAACACAGCCCTGCCTCTTCATATTAACAGTTTCACCTGACAGGCAAGCGATAACAGCTAAAATTCAGACTACCTTCTTTATTAAAAACACAGCCCTGCCTCTTCATATTAACAGTTTCACTCCCTCCCTTCCAGCTTTTGCCCAAGACCCCCTGCTACATTCCAGTACGACCAGATCCCACATATAAATGGCTGGATTATGTCCAGGGTTCGTCTTCTTACAGACAATTTCAAAACCACAAGACAGAATGGCATTTATCCATATAGATGTCCAGCTATCATTACCATACTATGTTCAGCTCTCTCCTTAGATTATTTGTCAAGTGCTTCTCAGTATAAAGACTTGGGGTTTTTTTTTTTTTAAATCATTTTCAGAACTACAGCCAATACAGACATGTTTCCCCACATTCCCAAATTAGTTGCATAATGCTGCTGCCCTTTTGTAAAGATAGATCACACTGGCACTTCAGAAATGGCTTCAGTTTCCAAGTGATGACAGAATTTCACATCCCCACCCTATTCCCACTGAGTGCCAGGATCCTTTCCAATGCCTGCAGCAATGCTTTGAAGTATGTGCAATTGCAGCAAATGCAAAAGATTAAAGGATTCTGGAGTTCACCGAGAGAGGTGTAGAGCTCACTATCACCAACTAGATTCAACTAAACATTTTAATTTTTTATTTAAAGAATTTCATCATGAGAAGAGTTACGCCACAACACCTTTCCCCAGGATATATTTTACATAACTGTGTTGCCTGTGACTAATTCCTTAGGTGCATGTAAATGGACATACATTCAGCTTTTCACCGTGGTTCTCTGAGATAGTGCAGGATCTCACGCACAGACAACAGCATACCAAGAACTGAAAGGTTGAAATATGTTCAAAATAGACACCAATATTATCTCAACTTTTTCTTTTTTAAGCAGCTTTCACACAGAATGTTTGAAGGAGAAGTTTCACACTTAAAACATCCTCCTACAGGGGGAAGCTGCAGTATCTGACAGACATTTTCCTTTTTGTTAGGCATTTCACTTATTCAGTATCCTGTCACAATTTAGAAACTAGAAGTCAGGGCTTTCAAAAAGCAACAGATGACACATAAGAACCAACCATTGTGTGTACCCCCAAAGACAGCTAACCAAGCATCATTTCTTTTAAAGCAAGGATTTTTAAAATTATTATTCTCTTTATTAATTCTTCAAATCACAACTGTTAAGCAAGTCAAAATTGAAGACTCAGGCAATGAAGATTTCCCCATCACTAGCTTTTTCTGAATATCCTGGCATGTGTACTGCTAGCAAAACTGCATGACCACATGGTAATATGAAATCTAGTCACTAAGACATATTCACATCTGCTTCTAGAGCGTGTAATACACCACAGGGTCCAGCAGATTTAAGTCGAATTTATAGTAATATGCAATACAAAACTTCCTAAAACTTTCCAATGAATATACAAACAGTTGCAAATAAAGCAGATCAGTTGCACTAATTTTTATTTCTGCTGCTGTTTAGAGATAAGGATGACAGATGTGGAAACAGGGCTGGTCTTAAATTAAAGGCCTGAAATAGTCCTGAGAAGCAGAAGCCTCTTCTGTTACTCCGCTACTTCTATTTAACTCTGAGTCTGTCTGCCCAAACCTCATCCTCAAGCTTAAGCTCTAGTCTCCTTTCCCTGATGGCACACCTTGCCATACCAGATCGTGACCTCAACACCATATCCCTTTCCTCGAGTCCTAATACCACACAGCCATATACTCCTTAGCCCACCACAAAGTCTTTCACCTCCTGCCTATCTATACTCCTTCCTTAGCCTCTCTCCTGACTCTTCAGATCCCAGTGTTACCTTGGGTGATACAGATCACACAGCTGAGCAAATAGCAGCAGCAGTGTCTTCAGGCAGTAACATGTTGGAGGTGTCTACAGTAGTTGAGCTATAACTACAGCAGGCTGCTTCTACGTTTACTGCTGAGGTCCTGAGCTCTGTGATCCACAGTTCCCATGAACTGGCATAGAAGACATGTGAAGTGTGCTGGAACTCTCCCACATTACAGCTGGGCCCGATGAACACTAGTCAACTGCTATTACTGATGCACTTACATTTTGCAAATTGTATAACTACGCTTAACAAAGGTTGAGTTGGGAGTTTTGCCAAGGAAAGGCCAGCATTGCTGGGATGAAGCTGTTTGCAGATCTTAGTTTTGCCTCTTGGACCTGCTATGCACTTTTACCATAAGTTATTTTGTCCTATTTCATGTACTTGTCACACTCTCTCCCACGGCGTAGACACAACTGCTGAAACACTTTACGTGGGCTTTACCAACCTCCGTGTCCACATATAAGATCTCTTCTTTCTGAGCTGTCTCCCATTGCTTTATTAATATTTAAGAAAAAGAGTAAGAGCAAGAAAAGGAGGAAACACACAAGCAAAGAAGTGTTGGTTGCATAGTTGAAACACCTAGAACTGCTGCAAGGTAAAGAACACAGTAAAGCTAGCAGAAATATTTGTAGAGATAAACTTAAAGGCCTAACACATAAGCAGTACTCTGAGTTCGAGCGTTCTGTGCTTAACAGAATCAGCATGAAAGCCCTAAGGCTACAGTAAAGTTAACAATCATGAACAATAGAATTGCCATTGCCAGGATGCAGTTTATATGTATCCTGTGCACATGCTTTTTCAGATGTAACTAATTTTTACTGACAATAAATAGGAATACTGATGAAAACATTAGCCTGTGGCACTGAGTTGGCTAGGTATCACACACAATGAGAAAGCACAACAAAATTAAGAACTTCAAAAATATATATGAGCAGCAATAGCAATATTTAGCTTCTTGCTATTTTGTCTTACATTTTCAAGTGAGGCCTAATGAGGTCATTAGACTTATATAATGATTTAAAACACCTTTACTTGCATAGAGCACTCCAGGCATTTCTAAGAAGGTTGGTGTCAAGAGATTTGCATTTGATCTGTCTCCTTTCCGAGCTAGATGGCCACTTGCTCCCCCTAACCCCTATATGATGTAGCCACACTAGAGTAGAACACTGCCTAAGCTGATACATCATCCTCAGACCTCCTCTGGGCTTAGGAGCTAAAGTTATCATTTTTCATCAATACAGTAGTACCTATAAGCCCCAAGGAGTGAACAGCTAGCACTGTGTTCAATCTAGCCTGGCCCTACTCTTTCTTTCTGGACAAATCTTTAATAACCCAGAGGTGAGAAGAGATGAAAGCAATACAGCAAATGCCAACAACTCAAAATACAAAATAACTTTGTTCCCCGACTGGTGACTTCTAAGTTTCCTTGGCCAGTCCTCAAAGGTTCTCGCAGAGACCAGGAGCCCTTATCTGATGGAATTCAACATCAGAAACTTCAAAGTCATGTTCCGCAGGCGTGATGCGGAAATCAATCCAACTGTGATGCACAGTGATTAGATCAGCTATTGCCACTCAGAAATCTGTGGATGGTCCTGTGGAAGTGTCAGCTTGGTGTTCATCAACAAAGGAAAAATGAATCAAATAGAGGAACCATCCTCCAAGGAGCAGAGAATTAAATATAGAACACCTTCATGTCACCACAAACCTATGGTGGCATCCAAGTTTTGGTTTGTATTTTTTTTAACCTGTGTTCAGTTCTGCTTCGAATCCCTAAGTAGCACAAGGGACAAGAAAATTCTAGAAAAAAATTGTTATTATAGATACAAAATGTCATCAACACTGGAAGAGACTAGAACCACGATACACTTTCAGACTGGGGAAAAAAGGTGATTTAGATGGGAATAAAGTATCACCACACACTCCTAGAGTTAGAAACCCTCCTCAGTGCTAGGACCTTTCTTCAAAGCACAACTCTGAAGACTCAGTTTAGAGCCAGGTTGCCATTGGCAGAGCCTCAATTCACAGTCCCCAATCAAAAGGCCGTTTGAAGTTGCACGCAGCAGGAAATAAAAAATTACAGTATTTTCACCACCACCACCTCAGCCAGAGGACACGACCAAACCAGGCTGATTCAGTGTTTCTACCAGATGGTGTGTGCCAAGAGGCTCCTACAGAGTGCTGGCTAGAATCTAAAGCTGCCCTAAAGATAACGTGCAATCTGAAATTGGAGATTGTGCAAAGATGCCACCTGCTCCCCCTTGCAATGTAAGTAAGCCTCTGGATGGGAGCCAGTCCCAGGGGCACAGAGTACTGCTGCTTGTTCACACATACATGCATATAAGATTGAATATGTTTTCTTCTAGTGCAGAATTTTTATTCCAGAAAACATAGGGTTGTTGGGTATTTTCCCACTTCCCCTCTGTAGATGCAATGTAGTCTGGACAGAAGAGGATGAGAAAAATCTATGCCTTCTTAAAAATTCTGTAAACTAATTTAACTCTCCTACCACCTTAAGCAGATGAACACACATGATCATACTTCCAAACAGTTCTCATCAAACCTAGGCTTACAAATACAGTCCAGAAGGAACACAGTCAGTGTTTCCCTATAGCATGGCCTGTCCCATTCTAGAAGGCTTTTCATAAAAAGTAGTTTTATGTGCAGAGCCCCTCCACCCTTTGAAATTTAAAACCAAGAATTTTTGCCAGAAACTGTTCAACAGGTTCCACCAAACAGGGAGCTTGGCCTCCCAGCCCCACAAGGTCCTGATACAAGAAGCTGCATTCTCCCCTCCACATCTCTAGAGCAATATCAAACCCCACATTTTAATCCAGCACTTATCTGCATGATTGTGGTTGCGCATGGTGAACCTTTCTATTCAGAAAGGTATTATAACTGTAGACCAAAGCCAGTGTCCACTGGTGTAAGAGACGATCATGAGAAAAACATACACATCATCAAAACTAAACTGTTATTGAACTGAATGCCCTCTTCTTTTATAGAGGAAAAAGGCAAGTGTTAGAGGATGGTAATCATTACCTGACAGACCTAGTTCAAAGGAAAATCAGTCTGAGGTTCAAAGAATTGCAACATACTAGTCTGAAGAAAATGGGAAGTACTTCAAAAACTGGTACAAAATTTATTTGGTAATTCAAATAGAGAGGTGCCTCAATAGAAGCACAGTCTGAAGGTCTCTTGAAATCAGCACTCCATTGCTCCAGGTCTGGTCACACAGATCAAACTTCAGCATATCTCTGGTTGCTCCCTAGAGGCATCCTGTACCGTATACCTAGATTTTGTATGTTTGATCTCCTCCAGGAAACAGCAGCTGCCCTACATTGGACAGCAACAAGCTGTTAAGGTTCCCACAAGCTGTTACATCTAATAAATTTAAGTTGGTTTTTGTTTGGGTTTTCTGTAATTTGACAGCGGGTGCAGGGTGAGGGGGAACCACGTAGGTGACAGGACAAGAGTGTCGATTTCTACCCTTCTAGCCAGCAGTCTCCCAAGTTGCAGATCTCAGGAAGAGGCAATTGAAGTGTCATAGTTTTTCATACAGTTTTCCTTCTACAGCTGCCCATCCCACTAAAATGCTCTGCAAAGATCTAGTGTTTGAACAGGAGGAAACATCACCTCTTGAATCTTTACACCGCTCACTTTGATTTGACAGTGCTTAATGATAAGCTATGGTGTAAAAATCAGATGCATTTGTCTGCCTGCATTGCAGAGTGAAGATATATGGCAGATACATGGTATAACCTTTCAGATTTATATCCAGATATTAAATTGCATAAAAATATTGTGTTGTTACTTTCAGCTGATACCACAAGAGGATTATTTTAACAGTCTCAAAGCTACTTATTACTGCGGAAGAGACAGAAAACAGGCATATCTGGAAAAAAACAAAGATCCAACAACACAAAAATATAAACTCGTGATACAGAGGACAGCTGTGCAAAAAAAAATTAGCAACGCTTTCACTGGTCAGAGCACATACTGAAATGATAACTAGAAACCCAGAGTGATAT
The DNA here is from genome assembly GCA_013398225.1 of Steatornis caripensis. NCBI lineage: Eukaryota > Metazoa > Chordata > Aves > Caprimulgiformes > Steatornithidae > Steatornis > Steatornis caripensis. Next base: position 103,296 of record VZSC01005041.1, read on the forward strand.
TATGCTTTTGTTATATGACCTTGTCAGAACTTCACTTGGCCGGAGAGAGTCCTGTAGCTTTGTTCTTTCATTTCACCCCTAGAGCCAAGTATCACTTAGACACATTTATTTTCCCCGCATGTCATTTTAGGAAGTTGTAGTTTTATTCAGCATATGAAGTTGGTCATCTGTTCTCAAAAAAGGGCCGCTAACAAAACTTGTCCATTGCGCATCTAAACAGTAAGTAAAATCATTGCACTGAGAAAGCATTTCATTATCAACCATTCAGACCACATCTTTGTTAGGAAATTGTAATGAATAGCACATTTATAGTACAGGCTTCCCTATATTCTAAACTATGTTTTGACCGCAATATACACACTTTAAAACATTCCTGTCCACTCTTGCAAGTGCTACAATTACTACAATGAAATTTCTATTTTGCTTTCAAGTGGAATTTCTAAACATACGTGCTTGCAGAGTAAGTCCTGCTAAAAGACTGGCAGACAGAACCATGAGGGTCTATACATTTGTTCTTACTGCATCCACATACCATATTGCTACTTTCTGTTTACCTGGTTAATAGCTATCCCTTTTCTTTTATGAAAACTTCTGTATTGTCTGAAGTAAATCATTGCATGGCATTTCCCCAGCAGTTGCCCAAGGAGTATCTCAAAATGTAGCTAAACTTATTCCCCTGTATTCATTGCAGAAGTCCAGAGTAGTGTTTGAAAGGCACTACAGTGAAAACACCTAAAAGAGGTTGGTAGAACTAAGGGTTGGTTATGACTCAGCGAGCAAAAAGAAAAACTGCCACAAACTCAGCACTTATTGCTGAAGTTTAGAGAGTTCAAACTGTTCTCAGCACCACAGTCAGTACCAAGTCCTTCCAAACAGACCACTAAGAGCAACTGCACCTAAGCAAACGGTATCATTTGCATAAGCCAGCAATGGGCCCTTGCAGCAAAGAAGGCTAATGGTATCCTGGGCTGCATTAGACAAAGCATTGCCAGCAGGCTGAGGAAGGCAAAAACTTCCTCTCTACTGAGCTCTGCAAAGAGGGTCAAACCAGGCTCTTTTCAGTGTTGTCAAGTGGACAAGATGTATTGGGCACAACCTGCAACACAGGAAATTCCGTCTTAACATCAGGAAACACTTTTTACTGTGATGTTGATCAAGCACTGGCACAGGTTGCCCAGGGAGTTGTTGTGAAGTCTCTATCCTTGGAGACGCTCAAAATCCATCTGGACATGGTCCTGGGCAACTGGCTTTAGGTGGCCCTACTTGAGCAGAGGGGTTGGGTCAGATGACCTCAGGAGGTCACTTCCACCCTCAACCATTCTGTAATTTCTAGGCTATAGTCAGCAAATTCAGCAATAGCTGTGTGATACAGGAATAAACCTCCTTTATCATCTCTTTATTTTGTCTTGTAAGTGTATCTGCTGCCTGTCTAACAATACAATTAAACCTTCTCCAGCTAAACACCATATGGTCAGACCACATCATGAGCCACCGTATGATAGTGTAAGTTATCCAAAGAAATAAAGCAGAAGGTCATGTCTAAAGGTCAACTCCTATTTGCTACCACCTGCTTCTCTCAGCAGGTACTCGTGGCCCTGCTTTTTCCTGAGCAAATACCCACAGAATATTGAACAGTTTTTATAGTCTTCCAATATTCACACACGCCTTGTAGCAAATAAATTCTGGGAACCAAAATACCACCGCAGACTTGAGCGGGGTTTGGGCAGCCTGCTCTTTCAAAGGCAAGCTTCCAGTCCCACTGAGCACATTCACCAGTCATTAAAAACTTATATAAAACAATTGCCTCTCCAACTGGCCTACCAATAGATGCTCCTGGGTTGACATCTCCGGGGTAACCACAGGCAGTTCTGAACTTCTGCAGGCTCCCTGACCCTTAGCAGGAAAAGCCAGCTTCACACACAGAATTTCCACATTTACTGTGCCGACACCAGTACGTTATCCTAGCCATGCGTCTCTGACTACATACCTGCTTCAGGAGCAGCAATCTAAACTGTGACTTTTTATGAAGTGCTTTCATTCTGCCAGGAATTAATTTATCCCTCAAGACATTTCCATAGATCAGAAACTGTTACTGAAATGCTTTCAGTTATCTCCTTTCTCCCTATTAGCACCCTGAATGCAACACCAGTGCAGCTGCAAGGAGGAACACTTGATCTGACACAGGATGCCTGCCTTGCTCCCAGCTGGAACTGACCAAAGCAAGGAGCAGACAGAGCTGAACTTACGATTCATGAGTCTCCAGGACCATCTCCAGAGTCATGATGGGGAAGGGAGTCCTTACACCAACCTAATATAGAAATCATAGTCCTATTAAGCACATACAGAGAATCCAGCACCTTGTAATTGTAGCTATATTGCCACAGGTACGTACGCATCAGTCACACGTCTCTCCACTTGGAGATCTGCAGTTGTGTTTTGTGGACTTCAACTTGCACACACCAAGCCTGGAAGGTAGTGCAGACACCTTAAACCACCACACTTAAAAGGAAAGTTTCTAGTTTTACTCCAAGATGATACTTTTCCTATAGATTTTCACCTCATGTACCAAAAGCTTTTACTCTCCTGGAGGTTTTTTAAATGCATTTAAAGTATTATTTTATTTATTTTAATGTATTTTGCTTAGGTGCACAGAAGAAGTACTTTAAATCTGCTCCATTAAAGGTTTGCTTAAGTGGATGCTATTGCAATGAATTATCTTTCGTTAGCCACAGCTGCCTCCCAATGGATTTCTCCTGTTTCTTACAGGGAATTTAACAGCAGTGTCTCCAGTCCAACAGAACTGACAAACTACTTATTTAGTCTAGTGAGGCTCCATGCTGGGTGACTCCCAGAACCTCCTATTCTTTACAAACAGCATTTCTTTTAAAAAGGTGCAGAGGGTTTGTTTCCATATGCTCACGATTTCTCAATACTGCTGTTCTTACAAACCAGCAAATGAATGCCTCCAGCTAGCAGTAACATTTCTATCAATGTAACAGCCCAGCCCACAGGGATCTAATTTACTGAAACTGGTTAAGTGCTACACAAACATCATCTAGAGAGATTAATTGCCTGTTAAAGTTTGATTGCTTTGCAATCCCTTGGTGATGGTTGGAAAATGAAAAAGTGATCTTTTGTCGTTACGTAAATACCTTAAGGTATAGCATATATGCAGGGCTTTGTTTACATTTTCTAAACACAGCAAGTCTTCAGTGGAAAGGAGAGCCATGACCCATTTATTTATACTGAAGTTTATTTAGTATACTCATTATGGATGACATTTTCCTGAAGTTTATTTAGAAGTAAAGTCTTCCCAGGCTGTAATTAATCCAAATTAAAACACATTTATGCTGATCATTAAAGCAATTTGTTGCAGACAAGTTTCCATTTGATCATTTCCCAAGGTCTATATTACCCTATTCTGAATCTTCCATTTCTTAAGTGCAACATTTCACTTCTCCTAAAAAAAATACTACAAGCCAGATAGCCCTGCTCCTGCAATTTTTCCACTCTGAGGTTCCACAAAGTTTAAGGGAATTTGGTATCACTCTTATTAGTTTTCTCCATTTCCGGTTTGTGAAACCCTTGCTTAACCAAGAGTTTTATAACTCTAGTTTTCTCGGGGGGGGAGAGCCCTCATCAAATGTGAAGAAGTTTACAGAATAGCTCAAAACTCTGTTTACTGACTGTGCTACAGGACTACGTGAGGAATCAGAACCGGGGACACCAGCCAAATGAGCTGTCAGTGTGATCATTTCATATTACTTCAGCAAATAAAAATAGCTGTTTTACACAGTGCAATCCTATGGATGCAAGAAACTACTGTCCTTGACAAACTGTCATCTTTCTTTTTTTCCACAAGCTACTTCATTGATAACACTTATATCCACAATGCCCACTGAAACCAACAGGCATGCCCAAAGGGATAGATGCCCCTCATTATTGTTACTATCACTGAGGATGAGCCAATAAGGATCAGGAATATGTAGGCAATGGAATAAGGACAAGTGCTATGAAGATCAGAATGGAATTACTGAAATCACTGCTAGCAAATGGGGAATGTGAAGCCATTCCATAGTAGGAAAAAGCCTTTTCTCTCTCAGGCTCAGAAATCAGACACAGCAATATAAAATCCTCAGCATATCACATTAAGTTTCTCTTCCACTGATATGTGACTAAACGTCTATAATAGTTCAGCATCTGGGTAGCATGCAAAGTTGTAACACAGAGAGCGTGGGGGAAAAACCAAGAACCGCACCACAGATTTCATATAATAAAACAGTTCCAAATAGACTTCCAAGGCAACGCACAAAGAATTTAAACAATTTGCAGATTGCAACACATTTTTAGTCTAGATATATGAACAAAAAGAAAAAATACAAACACTTAGCTGTATGGTGTGTGTGCCAGCCCATTTACTGAGGAATTTGCACAGTTCTGAAAGAAGGAAATCTGAATAAACCATCTCCTCCAGTTTGAGTGTAGAGCCAGGGGGAGGTGGGTGTTAATATGTAGTGAAGTCACCAGCTGGTACGGGAAAATAGGTAATGGCATTTTGGGAAAGGTAATGGAAAAACATTATTCTATACATTAGCAGAAGCTCTAAAAGTTACCAGTGCAAAACAAAGCACTCTGATACCATGGTGATGAGCATATTATAAAAACAAATAAACAGTGTCAGCTTATACAGTAAAAGATTCTAACAGAACTGTCCATCAAACAGGCACAGGCACAGTTTGCTCAAAAAACCCACCAAAATCCACCAACACAACTGCAGGAAATGCACCTCTTGGCTAGGAAGGGCCTAGCTATGTCCTTTGGAGCATCTGATCTGCATTGTTAATTACAGCTTTGAACTTACCTTTGGCCATTGCATTAGAACTTTGAGGGAAAAAAAAAAGTTTGAAGTTTGGAAACCAAGTTTTCCCAAGCTATACGAAAATGTTAACCATACAATTGCTTGCAAAAGCTGTTGCACTGACATACACATACTTCCCCTTCCCACCCACTTTCTCCACCACCATTCCGTCATGCCTGGAGAGCCACGCACCTACTCAGGCGCACTTAAGTCCAAGAGATGCCACTTGCATCCAAAAGATTACCACTGGATTTGTAAAGCAAGAGCTGCTGGAGGCCAAGATTAGCAGGGGAAGAGGGAATGCACATTTGGAGCCATTAATTATAACCTACCAAGCAGGTCTTCGCAACACTGACTGGGCAACTGTATTGGAAGTCTGCATTTGCACACTGCACTACGGGTGAACACACTAAACCCGACTTGAAATTATTTAAAACTAGCAAACAGCTGGCTTGGATCATGTTTGTGTAAAATAGCCTACTCAAAACCTCAGATTGTTGACATTACATTTCCTCACTTGTTGCTGTATTTAAATGAAAGTTTCAAAATAGGCACCTATATCACTTAGGAAGAAAATACACTGTAAAAGTAGTAATAAAACTCCCCTTTTGCAGTGAAAAGGATCCTAATTTCCTTTCACTTTACCAACACCTCAAAGATTTATGGTGCCAGTTGGATTCATCTCCTTCATATCCCATTAAAAGCAGCTATTTCCTGTCAAAGATACACTGAGCAGACCTGGTGCTCATGCTCTAACCAGCAGATAATGAGTATGGCAGCTCCTTTATTTACACTGCAGTCCTCTGGCAGTAACACTGTTTGCCTTCTTTACTGCAGCTGTGCATGTTGGGATCAGCACCCCAAGGATTTTTATGTTCACTTGAAAGTCTTTTTCCTGGGCAGCACGCTCTGGAATCTCACCCATTATATGCGATGTTTGAAACTGTCTCTTGTTAGGCTTCCCCCCTCTATTTATAGCTTCCTAACTGTGTTTTGCAGTTTATGAGCAGAAACTTAAGTGATCTGAATCTCCTGTATCTAATTGTAGTGAAGGAGGCCTCCTTATTTGTTGTGCCTTTTCATTGATCTCTAACTTTGAAATCCTCGCTCTGTATAGTTTTGTCAGAGGCAATTACAGTACATGAGTAAAGCCTGGACTTCCCCATAGACTCTGAGATGGCATACTGTGGTCCCTTCACAATCTGCAAGTCTTACTGGTGGTTCCAATTTGCTTCCTGAATTGGGCTCCCTGAGCTACTTTTCCCCCAAATATATTGGGTCATTTTGTTGGTTGTTTTTTTTTTTTTAAATGAAACTAATACACTATTTACTTAACATCTTTAAAGATTTTAAGCATATTCAAGACAGAAGCCAGACAACAAAAAAAACAAACTATCAATAACAGCACTAATGGCCAAAGAGTTACCAGCATCATCTCTACACAACTTTCCTCAGAGCTTTCATGATTCTGGAAGGATCTCTTCGGTTTTTCAGACCCCTTTGCAGCCTGTCAATGGGATTAGTTTATAATTCAGCAGGTAAACAGTTAGTAGTATTATATTTTTTCCAAGTGTTTTCTCATCTGAGCCATTATAATTCACTTAAACTTTAAAATAGCTTCTAAGACTTTCCACATGAATGATATCAAACAGTCCAGTCTAAAGTTTTCCAGTATTATTACTTGACCCTCTCAAATGAAGGTGCTGTACATTAATCACATTCTAGACCTTAGTAATCTTTTAAGCTGAACATTTTTATTATTTTTATTTACTTGTTTTAAAGTCTGCTTAAAGCTTTTAATCTCAATTTCCCCACATAATACAGGTAGATACCAGTTATGCTTGCCATATATTACTTATTTCTATTATCTTGAAAGAATTCCTGCATTGTTTTTCTGGTAGAAGTGAATCTGATGACTATAAGACACCTTTGCATTTCTAGCGCACAGTTACTGCACAGGCAAATCTTTCATCATAAGCCTCAATAGTTTTCTCACACTTTTTAATCATTGCTTTCTCACTGAAGGAGCTACTAGGCTGCCTTGCAAAACTACGTTTTGGGCTTCTAAATCTAGAGTCATAAGAGAAAGTTATTCTATTTCCATAGGTAGCTCAGTGAAGGACTCCTTTAGTCCCTCAATATAAATTAATAAGCAATGGATGCTATTAAGCAGTGATTAAATGGATATATATACTGGATACTTTTTCAAGTTATGCTATGGAAGAATTCTTCTTTAACAAATTTAGTTTATTTTAAAAGGTTGAAAAATATTTAAGTCAGACATCACAAGAACTTATGAATATTTTTTCTTTCATAGATCATAACTTGACATACTACTTTTCTTCTGATTTTTAGCCTAATGCCTGCATTTGTGTTATCGCAGCCACGTGAAACTTGAGATACTGTCAACTTGTGCTCCTACTAACCTTTTGGCATTTAATACACAATATATAGCATATATAAACGTGAAAGAGCTTGACAGCCTTCCAGCCTTTTGCACTGAAAGTTTAAAAAAAACACAAACACACACACTTGCCACTTTTCCATTTAGCCATACTTCCTTTAGATCTCTTCTGCTGAGTGAAGAATTGCCCGCTTTTTAAAGAGACAGAGGATTTAAATTATGAGAGGCTATTTTTTAAGCTCTGTACTCAAATGAGAGAGTAACACTGCTACATGGTGTTAGAGAAGATTGAGAAAGGAATAGATTAAGCAAAGCGCTGCACAGGATCTCCATTTTCAATTTTTTTTAAGAGCAGCACATAGGGGGATAAATTACACCATCTTACCCTGGAGATAGAGAAGGGTGTGGGAGAGAAGGGCTACACAAGGCTATTAAACACATTTTCTCTATTAATTCCTACATTTTTAACACAACACAGACACATTGAGTACTGTTTGGGTTTTGCCACAGTACAATAGAAAGGAATAACACTCTGTACATATCAAGGAGTCCTGCTGAGCAGCATTTGCACAACATATCAGAGCACTTACGTCAAAGTAGTAAAGGTACAAATAAGTTTTGTTTCAATATAAATAAAATAATGACAGCACATATCACCCCCAGTTCTTTTGCATCCAATTTTCCTTAGTACTTTTCAGACAAGAACAGTAACCTCATTCGCATATGCCACAATAAGCACAAAGTGTTGGTACAGACCATTTTGTTCATTTTTTCTTATTAAATTCTGACATATAGAGACCAAACCCAAATAAAATATGCAGACACCCCACAATGTCAGTCATTGAGGACCCGACTTTCCCTAGTAAGCATCTATATCTAAATAGAGTGAAATGTAAATAATCAATCAACATCACCAACACCTTGACTGCCTGAAGAAAGGAGTTCCTTCCCTTTTTATGTCAAAGCAAAACAAACCCACACTCAAATTTGGGGTAAAGCTGTTCTTAGGTTGATCCTTTGCAGGGCAAACTTTCGAGATATCAGACATGACACATTAACTACATTTGAATATTCCTATAAACATTTCAAAATGAGCTTTCTAAATGTAGCCCTGACAGCAGTGCTGGGATTATAATTCTAGCAGTATCTGGAGATGCTGATCAACTCTTAAAACAAACAGCCCTGGCACTGTCTTTAAAATAGCCATCCCTGCAAGCAGCAGGTATTCATCTCTTAGCACAGCCTTGGTATTAGAGCATTTCTCATCATTCCTGACGAAATTGCTATAATATACTTGACACTGTATTTGTGTGGCACATACAGGAGTACATAGCACTAATGCAGGCTTCCAGGTAATTTGATCTGTGCCTTTATTATCTTGTTTTCACTAGATAGTTGCAAATGTATGACTCTAGTATTATAATGGCTAACTTATTCACATCAACTTTACTGAATACCACAACTCTACTGATATGTCACTCTGGAGGATCCATCGCTCCATTAGCCCAAGGTACTTTTCCACTGCCTATTAACTGAATCAGTTTTCAAAAAGAAAAAACAACCAGAAAGGGAAAAAAAAGCTAACAAATCCAAGAGCTCTCAGCAGACTGGTTAAGGAGACTGAATTTAACAGCAATTCTCAGACCATATAGTAAAGCCACCTCCCCTCCCCCACCCCGTGATTGCTGTAATTTCTTCAAGGAGAGTACAAATAGCATCTAAATCTATTTAAAATAAGGTTAATTCAACTGGAATGCCTGACTACAATTTCTTTCCTTTCCCTTAGCAATTTAAAAAAATAACTCAAACTCCAAAATGCAAAGGTTTGAAGATCAGTTGGTTCAAAAACATTTGTTCATATCTCAGTTTACAAAGGAAATCTTTGCATCATTTGCACTAGTATGGTAATATAAGGCTTATTAATATTCCCCTTTAAAATTCTCAATAATTGAAGTTGAATATCACAGCCCTTTCAAATTACACACAGAACAATTTGGGATGAAATTAATGCGGATGTGGGGTTTGGTTATTTTTAACAAGTATTTCAAGCACTTTTTTCCTCTGCTGCCATGCAGCAAAAACTAAGAACGTTTCAGTCAAAGTTTTGAAAGGCCATTTGACTGAAAATTGGAAGAGGTTAACATTCTGATGTAATTTTAATTGCCATGTGAATATCTAATTGGGCAATCTCTTGCCTTAATGGACTGTTTCAAAGTGCTCTGTCCTCAAAGCTAATGACTTTGATTCAGCACTGCATCAGCCCACTTTTACAGTGGAACTAACTCAGATTACATTTCCTAGCATTTTTGCAAAGCAAATTCTTACCATCTCGTAATGAGTTCCTTAAGAAAATTGAACCATTTATCAGTTTCCTATAAGTAGATATTTCTCCTGTATTACCTGGTATGGAGGGAGGAGAGAGGGTTAATACCTCCTTAAAGCGCTAAGTGTTAGGAAAGCCAAATAACATATAGGCAAAAATTTCTCCCCAACACCACTATTTTGGTTTTTTAGGTTTTTTTTTTTTAAAGTACTCAGGCAAGTGACTGCTAGTTAAATACCACAAAAATGGTTATGATGCTACACAAACTGTAGCATACCTCATAAATTTCACTACCTCATAATATGCAAAGATGATGGGTATATTTTAAATTTCACATAATCCCATTATCTAGCAACACAGAATACAGACGACTGTATAATTTCCAAAGACAGGCTCTTGGCATATAAAAAAGTTACCTCCTTACTAATAAATCAAGCAAGTTTCATTACGAAAAAAAAGATTGCTCTCTGCCAAGATTAGGCATAAATTTATGGGTTCAGAGTAATGAAGAAAATGTTATCTGTTCAGAAGGAAATCTTAGCAAACACAGGATATCTCCATTCATTTTCATGATCAAACTTCTGTTCTGGTCTCCATATGAAGATCTGCTGTTTCTTGCCATCTTAAGTTCATAAATGCACTTTGCTTTTATGAATAACAGATACACAGGGACTCAAGTGATGCCAGTGAGAATTCATCACAACCTAAAATCTGACCCATTGATAGTTTTGAAGCACAGCAGACACATTCAGCAGTCCCTCACATTTAAAGCAGCCCATGTCAGTGGAAAGCAGTCAAGTAGGTCAGATAAGGTCAGTAATGACCTTTAAGCAAAGGCTACAGAGAAGAGAGACCCAGCACCAGGACTGGGAATTGGCCAGAGGCATGCAAGAACCTAACCAGCTGCTCAGGAACCACTCCTAATCACTTAGCTTAGCACAAGATCATTCCGTTCTTTGCTTTGCTAAACCAGATCTATAGCCTGCCTGTTAGGTAAAAATGCATTAAAAGGCCTGTGAACGTATATGAGTTAAGATCAAACCGTGTATTTGCTACAGGTTCAAACTTAAAGTATGTTCTATAGAAGTGTTGCGGCTCAAAATTAATGACAAAGTTAATTCTAAATGGCTTGGTCATGACTCTAGGAAAAAAGCTGCTACTCTCATGAAGACATTTCATATTCTATGAAGTGACCCAGCCTACTCATGACACACATTTAAAAATTCATTAAATGCTGGCAACAGTAGTGCAATAGAAGGGAAAAGGAGGAAGACTGACAGTTAGCTGAAGTCTAACCAGATTGAAAACACTGCAAGATTTATTTTATTTTGTGCTGAAATTTAAAAGGGAATACAAAGATTTGTTTTCTTAAAGAGGGTTTTTAATTGTCATTTGTCTTCTGGGTTTAGGAATAGGGGTCAAAAGTGGAATTATCTGTTCTAAGCCATGACAGCATATTCTTGCTTAAACTTTTCCTAGGATATACTGAACAAAGTCCACTTAAAAACAATCTCTGTTTACTATAGTCACACACATACTATTATACCTGTACCGAAACAAATTTCATGTTTCTTACATATCTGCCTGCTTCATCTGAACTCAGGCATTGCCATTACTGTTGGTTCCAACATCACAAACTCAGAGCAATAGCAGCAGAGCCCACAAAAAGATGCAGTCATGAACAAGTTACCAGGCACGGACAAAGCAGCTCAAGTGACATTATACTCTAGGCTTTAGTGGTTTGCTTTTTTTTTTCCCCCACTATTACTTGTGTTTTTACTATGTGGCAAAAATACCTAGAGGTATTGGTTGGAGGGTTTTTAATCTATTATTTGTTTAACTTCGAAACAATAAATAAAAAATAAAAATCAATTAGAGCAGCCAGGAAAAGAGAGAGCTGCTTTTGTTGGCTGCAAATGAAGGAGTCTAATATATCCTTTCATAAACAAACCTCCACTGTACTAAGGTTTCTTGTAAGAACAGGCAGGCTTCAAAATGGGTTCAGAGGTTTGGTTTCGGATAGGAACTTAAAAGTTCAGAAAATTCAGTTGTCTGCAAAGCAGAGCTGAAAGTCTCAAGAGAGCAGCTCAAGTGAGACTTTTTGGTACTTACCATGTCTGTTCAAGCTTGAATAGTACTGTAAAAACAACCTCTCTAGGTGCTTTTCAGGAAACAAGACATTTTCTGCTGAACCAGCCAAAATCCATTAATTTCTATACATAAAATGATGAAGACAGAAGTTGGCTGCCTTCAGAGGTAAACAGAGGTCAAGGTGGAGCTTAGTGAGCAGCTATTTTTTGGTTAAAGAAGTGCCCCCCCCCCCCCCCAANCTGCTGAACCAGCCAAAATCCATTAATTTCTATACATAAAATGATGAAGACAGAAGTTGGCTGCCTTCAGAGGTAAACAGAGGTCAAGGTGGAGCTTAGTGAGCAGCTATTTTTTGGTTAAAGAAGTGCCCCCCCCCCCCAAAAGATCTTTTTATGCAAAACTGCTCCAATTAAAAGAAATAATTTACATAGAGTTTACAAAATCTTCTGTTCATCTTCCAGGAATAATCCAGTAGATGAGTATTGGCAGGAACATTAGCAGATCAGAACACTTTTAGGAAAAACCAAAAAATATTATTTGTGTGTCTAATAAAAATGAAACCATAACATTCAGTTTCAGTCTGACCAACTACCTGTATATATACCTGTCCAAATAAGAAAGGTCTACAAGTCCCTGTAGATTTTATCTGGCATCAAACAAATTGCAAGTTATCTGCAGTCAGCAATGAGATGAGGTTAAAAGTCAGTAAGTAAGTAATTCCCTGCAGATTCTTCTCTGGAAGTTGGTAATCTCATCCAAATTGGTTTGCTATCCCTTGATCCACAGTGTTACATCTTTTGCAGTTGTAACAGCCTCCATGTTTAGACACCCAGGAAAGGGGCTGAGTATACACATTGCAATGGAAAAAATGACAAACAACATGTTCTTTCAAACATACATTTATGACATTACAAGCAAACAAGAACCTTGACTCACAAACTTTCTTCACAGACCTCAGTTAGCAAACCATTGAATCAGTACAGCTGCTCAAAACTCGTATTTGCGGGCCTCCTGCTTTTGAGTGTATAGATGGAGTTAATAATAACTACCAGCACTGGGGCAATGAGAACAGTTTTCCTCTTCTTTCTTTCCCACCCTCCAGACAATCCCATTTTAATTGCTGCCTAACCCTACATAAATCTTTGCTCCTCTCACAGTGTTCTTAGTTTTCTCTTTTCCAGCCCTTTAAGTCCTAAGGCAAGACAGAGAAGGTGAGGACTGTCAGAGAAAGGGAAGGAAGAGTGGGAGGGAATGCCCTTCCCCTGCAGCTTGGGACTGAGCAAAACAGGTTTTCAGAAATCCCCTGCTTTCTCATCTCAGGCAGTGCCAGAGCAAACAGCTACGGAAAGCAATCACCTGAACCCCTGGCCAGGCTCCCCCTTGACACAGTCTGCTGGCCTCTGCTTGCCAGCAGATGTGATCAAACATGTTCCTAGCTCCAAGGGATCCCCAACTGATAAATTTGACACATTAGCCTCAAAAAAAAAATAGAAGGCAATCAATCACAAGTGTTACTCATTATACAGTTCTAAGAATCAGCTGCTTATGATGCTACTGGTTTGCTGATGAACACAGTAAGGGCACTGGAGGGGGATTTTAATTACATCACCCAAAAGATACCTACCTACCATCTTTATGAAGCATGGGCTGATTAGAGGAATCTAGCTGTACCTATGGCCCACAGAAGCTTTGGAATTATGCAAATGAAAATGTCCTTGCCTTAGAAAAACTTTAAAAATAGATACCTTCGTTGGACTTAAAAATAAGAGGCATGTTTTGACCCAGACAAGTCCAGACTAGATTGCCTCTGTCCTTGACTAATCCTTTCTTGACATGTTTTTTGTGTGCATCATCTCCCTAGAGCACAGCATATAGAGAACTTCCAGTTACTAATGAAGCTGCTCTTTCCCAAATGTGCTCAGATGAAGAATTGGAAGATAGAATTTCCATGACACTTATTGTCAGAAGGCCTTTAAGGGCAAGGGAAGACTAGAGGATTGAAGTCAAGATATTTAGAGGAAAAGACAGGGGAGCAAGGAGAAGATGGTAAAACTGGAAGATCCAAGTTCTAAAGGAGAATGTGTAAGTTCCCAGAGTGGAGACTAGAATAAGGAGAAGAGTGGTAATGCTAGGAAGAATAGGAAAGAAAACAAGAAAGCACTAGTAGAGGAATCACTCCCCAGGAGAAGCCCTGCATCCTAAGAGTAAGCAAATGAGAGTTTCTCCTGGAAAGAAGGGGGTCTGTGGCTCCATCACACAGCATTATTTGCTTCTGGCTCTGCACCTTCCTGACATAGCATAAAAGAGCACTTGAAATCACCAGTTGGAAGAGCTCTAAGTATTTCAGCCCTCGGTATTTATAGTTTAGTCTTTCTTAGTCAAGATCACAGCATTCTTTTTTGCAAAATGTAAATCTATTAGGTGTGAGTGAATCTGTATCCCTTAAACTATCACAGTGACATGTGCCCAAAGAAGTGCCTGTCATACAACAGGATATAGCAGCATTTAAATCATTCAGGTCAGTTAGGCAACAAGGAAGAACTGGATACACAGTACTCCAGTGCCTTCAGAAGGGATGTAATAAGCTGCCCTAGCCAAAACCCCTCATCCTTGCCCTAGACAGCTCATCAGATAACTTAATTTATTCATACAGCAACTTTTATCCTATGATCCCAAAACCATTTTATAGGCCACACATCCAGCATAATTTACATATTCATACAGACTCTTCAACAGATGCAGCCCCAGAGTCAGAAGCAATATTCCATTTTCACCAAGAGAAGAAAATGCCTCATATCTTCACAAATCAGATTCCCTCTGCTAAACAGAGGAAACACCACATGCTAAGTGACAGGAATTTTCTTATACTGGAAAAAGATCCTAATTATTGCTTAATTTTGCCAGTTCCTATGAATCACTAGGAAGAGATTAAAGCAAAAATAAATACTGGCTCCTCGTCCTATTTACAGTAATCATCTCAAACAATAAAGTAACTTGAGTCATTTACATTATTAAAAGGTGTATATGGTTACATTATTATCATTTAGTTTGCAGAGAACTCCCTGCAAACAAAAAGTGTTAGTCTGAAGATTCGCTAAGACTAAGAAGCAGCTGCACCCATCCTACCACTACAACGCAATTTTGCTGAAAAGTCACGTGCACATTGTTTGCAGTGATAAGCCTGAGTCGGGAGGCAGTGGATAGTTAAGAGTACTGCAGAGAAACAGCAGACTGTAAGCCTTACATGGATAAACAGCCTTACATTTATCAGCATCTAAAGTTTTTCACCATGTGGCAAATAAGTGGAAAAGCTCCACCACCCCAACTCCTCCTTCAAAACATGCTTCTGAAAACTGGCTACTAAATTAACTTTCCAGGAGTCTAAGTATCTAGAGCAAATAACACTATACTACATCCTTCTGGCATTCCTCTCATCCCAGAGGATACTGCACATATTTAAATAAAATACTTACTTGTTTTCACTTTTTTTTTAATGTCCAGATGTTTGAGTGCTACTATCACTGATTAGAAGAGAACATAGTCAGAGAAGCAGGATGAGTAGCATGAGGATGAATGGGCACAGTTTCAGAAAGTCTGTGCTTTAAATCCATTAGCATTCAAGAGGTTTAAGTGCCATGATGCTTAATTCATTTTATCACAATGACTTCAATAGTCTGTTCTGCCACTAAGTCAGATAATCAAGGGCACGAGAGCACTTTACTTATAAAAGCTTGCACATCTACAACACCACTTGTTAATTAAGGGCGTGCAGTTTTATGGACATAGAGATTTCTTTGAATGGAGAGCCCAGATGTTTGTTCCTTTAGCCTGGCTATGCTATTTACCGAAAATAAATGTAGGACATGAGATTTCCTCAAAAAATTTTTTGATTTATAATAGTACTACCTCGCAAAGAGATACCCAAGTAATACATGTACTGGCCTTTGAAACAAAAACCTCAGTTCAAGTGAAAGAAAAGCAAAACAGTTCACACAAATACACTTGACAGTACAAGTCTTTCAAGAAACACTGGAATTACAAACAAAGGCATTTTGGTGTGATCTCACTGTCCACCTGATCTGAATGTCACAAAGAGAAAGCAGAAAGTTAAAGTTCAAATCTGGCTTGCAGTCTAAATAATAACATATTTTGGAGGTCCTCCATTATAAGAGGACCTCAAAGCTCTTTACCGGTTTTCTGTATGAATTCCATTTCACACTGCCTAGAAGCAACCAACTCACCAATAGAATGTGGCAGCTTGTTAATAGCTAGTAACAATATTGGGCCAGAAACTGAATGCTATATGCAACCATATCTACAAAGGAAAAATATTGCCATATTAGATGATGGCTAGCTCAACTCTCGTCCTAAAGCAAAAAAAGAAAAAATAAAAAACCCTCTTGAGTTCAGAATGAATGACAGAAGAGATTTTTTGATCTGTGAAATGCCAGTAAAAACCACAGCCTCGCCATAACTGCATGGACACTGGCTTGCTCCCAAGCCTGGGAGAAACATCACAGGCTGAAGACAGCCATGGAAGAGCACTTTGTGTTTCTGTGGCAATTTTTTTTGTGCCCAGTGGTTTCTTATGCAAAAAAACTAAGAAATAAGTCAAAGTGCAAAAATAATTGTAGATTGAACAGGAAAACGGAGAGGAATACATTTCAGTTCTGTCAGATTCTATGGAAAGTCTGATCCCAAAGATTTTAAACCAGATGTATTACAAATACGACCCATCATCCAGTTGATAATTCCCTAATAATGACAAGCTTGACAACAGTGCTTGCAGAAGATAAACACTTTACATGTGTCTGCACAAGCTTGTGCATATGCACTTCCACAAAAGGCTATACAAAAAAAAGAGCAGTGCAACATTTTTCTGTGTCATCACCATGAAACTCCAAAAAGCAAGACTAAATGCTAAAGTGACAGTATTAAAAATAGGTTTTGTGTCTTTTTCCTGCATTTTAAAACAAGCAACAGAATTGAGTTGTAGCAAGTTCTCCTCAGTATGCTCTTGTCCTTCACAAGCCTTTCCGGTTATGCCTGAGGCTTGACTCTTTGTTCCCTGCTCTTTGCATAAGATCCTTAATCACTCTTAAAATGCCGCTTCTGCCACTCTTTATCTACCACATCCCACAGTTTGCAAATCTCTCCTGTGACTTCTGCAGTAGATCACTTTTTTCCTCTCCTTCAAGAGCATTCACCCGTTCATTCTTTAGAGAAACTATCCCAAACCAAACAGCTGTCCATCACAGCTGGAAATCAGAACACAACAGTTACCTTGACCTCATGGCTTCAGTGAGTCTCTGGGAGGCCATCTGAGAAAAAGCCGCCTTCCACTGCCTAAACAGGTTACAATTTTTTAGTTTACTTCAAGTTCAGCGCTAGCACCCAAATACTATGCTGGTGGTACAAGGGAGAACATAACTGGTGCAAGTTATAGAAGATGCCAGAACAAGTCTTACCACAGATGTTGTTTCAGCACTACACTGGTTTCCAGAAAACGCAGCCATCTTGAATGGCAAATACTAATGCCTTATAGTTCCCATCTCCTAAGGATGATTTATAAAAAAGTTTTTAAGCCAGCTTTTCCTCTCTGTTCATCATCTCTGACCTCTTAATTCATCGAACTGCTTGCTTACATGCGAGGTTACCAGGAATACAGTTTTATTTCGCTCACAAATCAAAGCCTGATCAGCACCACTCCCAAAGTTTAATCAATGTTTCAAACCTGCCTTTTCAGTCATTAAGTAGCAATAAATAACAGGCAGAGTATTACTCCAACCATTAACATTTTCGTAACAAAATGCCCAGTTAATTAGTTTCTTCATATTAAAGTAACTAAAAGAAATGTTCCTCTGAACCGCTTCCTTGAATACGTTGCATTCTTCTTCTATTGAATACCTGTATAATGCTTTTTTATATGACTACTAAGTTAAAGAGCAAACGTTGCTCTCATTATAACTGTGAGGGTTATCAGTAATTCCTTTCCCATTTTTTAAAAAGTAAATAATAATATTAATAAAAAGACCTCCTGGCAGAAATAACGTGTAGTTGCCAAAGATGTTTGATCTTGGGCAGTAACTACCACATGTTTAGCAAAGTGATTTATGATCAGACAAAATTCACAACTCTACATATTCCAGTCTCAGGCACTCGTTAAGGCAATTGGCATGACTATAACTGTCATAACATGAAAATATTTTCTAAAAAATTGAAAGACAGGACAAAATTGAAAAACTGACACTCAGTGACAGCAGTAACAGTCCTCAGACATCTCAACTTGCCAGGCAGTTATTTCAACGCTATCTTTGCTCCTGAATAATTTGCAGCCTTAAGCAGCCTGATCTCTACATACACTAAGCACCTCTCAGCAGCAACACACTTCCATATTCTGACACCGTGAAAAACTGCTGAATTGCATCAGCTTCCTGCACGGATCTAAACCCTTTGACCAACCCATCCTTTCTTTCAATGTATCTCTTAGGTAAAAGTAGTTTCTGCTCTCAAAATCACCCCTTTCAAAACATTCACAATGAGATTTTAAATACTTCAGCACAAAACACCTTAAGTTGGCTTACAGCACTTAAACTTTTTTTTGTAAAAACCGCTACCTTCAACTGATCTATCAAAATTTTGTTTCTTTGATAGAGATGATCAAACTTTAGAATCAATTGTTAGCAAATGTTTTCAACAATACAAGTGTTAGTTCCACTGCTTTTCATTGCTTATTGGTAAGGTAGTGACAGGATGCCTGAAGTATTTCCAAACAAGAAAAGTTCTGCAGATATCATTATTTCACAAGACGCAGCATTTATTTAAAGTTATCTTGAAATGCTTTGCACAATCTATTTGTAACTGGTCAATTAGAAAAATCATTAAGTAGTAAAGAAAAAAACAACCATTCATCCAGAAATAACTCGTATGCTGTGTGAGTCAACTGACAAGGCATCCACTACAGAGTAGATAGTGAAAGAAAATAGTTAACAAGCAGTTCATGGTGAAAATAAATAAAATGTAATTGTAACTGAAGCAGTGAATAGCAGCTATGATAGCAGCAGTCAAGTTTCATTTGCAGTTGGAAAAAGGGACAGTATTTGCCAGCTCTGGCCCTGGGCAGCATCACCTTTTATTGAAACTGTTTAAAATGTCACCCAAGCCTCTCTAAATTCAAGTGTGTTACTACATCATCTTTAACAAAACATCTAAATAGTATCAGTGCTTAATTCACAGCTCTTCACAACCAACTGTTATAATTTCAAAGAATAGTAATTGGCACAATTTTTTCCTGCTGAGCGTGAAGTTTTACAGGAAAAACTCAAGTACCCCCATAGCCTTTATATTCTTAAGTTCAGTGCTGTTCCCAATTAGGCCAGGACAGAAGCTTATAGTAACTCAGTCCTTAACTGCATTTAGGCTATTTCCTGCTTTTCCTTCCAAAGCAGAGCAGGCCTATGTTTTAATGTAACAGCAGTCCTACTGGCAGATCCACTAATGAATCAGCAGAACCCCATCAATCCAAGTGAAGCTCAGAACAATTTGACACCTATTTAAAAACTTGTCCCTCTAGCCCTCATGCCCCATTTTCTCCAAGATATTGGTTGAACATTTCTTTCCAGCATCACTTGATTGGGTCCAGACATCGCATTTCAAAATGAGATGTTCAGTGTCTGCCCACGGCAGACAGGGTGCTGATCATGGGCATAACCATTAGGCAATAAAATACCCTGTGACACTTCCTAAGCAGAACAACTCCCAGATGTGTTCAGCAAAGAACTGAAAAGAACAGAAGCAGTTGTTCAGAAGGTGACTGCTGAGCACAGGAACTGGACACATTGACAAAGCAGAATCAGACAATTCAAAATACTTTCAAATACTTCTGTTTCCTTACCACAAATATCAAAGAAAAAAACCCAAAACACTTTTTCCCTTTTCCTAGAGGCCAGCACCAAGCTACAGACTTTCTTCTGTTAAAACTCTTGCCCAATTGCAGTGCAATAGAAAAAGGAAGAATGGAATGCTAAGGACTTACTCTCTTATATTAGGAATATTAGCAATAATATTTGCACAAACCAGATGACAGCAGGATGAATGCCAGCCAAGTAGTGAAACAGTAAAGATGTGGAAAATTACATCTTGAATTCATCAGTCTGCTGCTGCATCAGTATACTACAGTGGCCTTTGGCCACTAACAGGCAATAGTTTTCTCTGGAAATGGCAAATTTGCACTTTTGATGCATACATGCCTGGATAGAGGCAGAACACAATATTGTTATGTTTTAGAAAGTATTTTTGGTGGCTTTTTTTTTAAATCACAAACACCCTTTACTTTAATCCTGAGGAATGAAATTTGCAGTGAAAAACACAACTGCTCTGCACTTCGTAAAATACAGCCTACCAGATACTTATCCTAAAAACAAGTTTTTCCAGAATAGAGGTGAAAAGATTTATATAAACACTTCATCTTGTCCAGAGCTTAAGTCAGTACTGTTATATTTCAATCTGCAAATTATGGCAGTTATACTATCTGCTCCAGGCTGTTCCTATAATAGATCATTATTAGTGGTCACCACTGTCCTGCTCTTCCTTTACATCTCCTGTCTGGAAATATCATTCTTCAAAAATAAGTAAATAAGCTGTTCCTGAGCTATCCTTCTCAATTGCAGTAACCTATTACTGCTTTACAACACGGCTTCAGTGGCCCCACAAGGGACAAGGACCACATTGTCCTAGGCACTGTGCAAGCAAACCAGAACAGTCAATCCCTGCCCCAAAGCATTTTAGGGTAAGCAAAAAAGAATCTGAATGACAAAATCAAGTTGGAACAGACTCCTGAACGGAGGCCAAATAAAAGGAAGACTTCACCGGGTCAAAGGGCTTCAGCAAGCCTTCTGCCCTAGGATACATTTTTCTGTATTAATGTAGATAAATTTTGAAAATAAATATTGAATATCTGATGCTGTCATGAATAAAATATGCCCTCAAATAGAGTCAGATAGAGTAGTCTCCTACTTCATGCAAGGAAAGCCAGACATAGATAAAAATATAAATTTAAATGTACTCAGTTTTAATCCTAAACCACCATATCTTTCCAGTATAGACACAACCTATGTGGCACAATCAAAGCAGATGCAATTGGTACTAGCAATCTTATAACACCACACAGGGTTTCCAATGCTGATAGTAGCATTGAGTAGGCCAGAGGCATCCATAGACATCATGTTAACTCTATAAGGTCGTTTGTTACACCTAAGGACATTTATCAAAAGCAATACCCTCCTCTGGGCTCTCCCATGAGACAGCCTTGGGCCTTATGTGCTCCAAGGTGTATTCCTACCTAAGGATCTGTTCAAGATCTTCATAAAAGCAGCATGTATCATTAGTCAGCTCTCACTGATGCTACGTAACTGATCCCACACAACAGACACTAAAGACAACAGCAAGCTAAGAAGACAAAAGGTGTGGTAAAAATCCTTCAGCAGCTCAGACTTGCCTTTATTGCACAAGTGTTCCATACACACTGGAGAAGTAAGGGTGAGACATTTTTTCAGACCCTTGCATCCACATCAGGGTTGGGCTGGAGGTCTTAAGTGCGCAGCTGCAGCAGATCTCCTGGAAATAATTGTGTTCTTTCCAAAAGAAAGGAATCGCATTCACATGCACTGGGAGCACTCCAAGGTCGACATTAACACAAAGTAAACTGGTAAATTCAAAAATATATTACTGCCTTGAACTAGAAACTTGTGTAGATGATACCTCAGAAGCTATAGTCTAATCCTGCAATGAACTAAATCCTGCTTTAACCTCCCTTGAGTTCACCAAGTGTTGGTGAAAGATGATTAGCCAAGGGACTCTGTACTGAAAAAAACTGGAAATGAGGAAGTGATTTCTCCTTCCACATCTCCAGCCCATTAAGGGTTTTTGGTTTTGTGGGGGTTTTTTGTTTGGTTGGTTTGGTTTTTTTTGGTTTTGTGGGGGTTTTTTGTTTGGTTGGTTTGTTTTTTTTTTTTTTTTTTTTTTTTTTT
>VZSC01005041.1:125363-151828 GCA_013398225.1 Steatornis caripensis
GGTTTTTTTTTTTTTTTTTTTTTTTTTTTTTAAACACACTTAAAACAGTCTACATTTAAAGACGTAGATTAAACTTCAGTATCTCCAATACAACAAGAATCCCAGTTGGTGGCACAGGGTTGTCTATAACTACTCATACAATTTCAGGGCATTTTCCTCAAAATAAAAAATATTAAAAAAGCAATAAGAGGGGTTTCTTTAAAGAAAATAGCATAATCCACACCTCAAGTGAAAGGCTCTTGAACGTTCAGTTTGAAGTTTTTAATGAAAATACTCAGTTTTGCCACAACTACAGAGGACAGAAGAAGGATGATCTTCAAATCACAGATTTGGCTGCAAAAATATAAGCAGTAAACCAGGTTTCTCTCATTTGCGAAGTGCCAAAAATCTTGCTAGAAACGTGGAAAATTCAGTTAGAATGAAACATGAGGTCAACTATTCAGAATGCAAATAATCCACCCAGACCCAAGAGTTTATATCCACAGTAACCACATTGAGCTACCTGCCAAAGTTCAGTTGAAGCTCAGGTTTCGGGGGACACACACACACACCACAAGAGACAACATCCATTTAGATTTGAAAAGGGAATCTCTAAAAGATGCAACAACAATATTTTAGTGCTAGAAAATTCTTAGTTTTCTTTAGTAATACACAGCTTCCCATGAATAATAAAAGAGTACTGTCAATGTTTTATGAAGTGGAGCTTAGTCATGAAGACTATCTGCAGGACTTGCTTATAACATATTGAAGCTTTTGCATTAAAAAGATCATAGTAATATTCAACCGACTAACCTAAGGCACTCACATACTAGTGACAGACACAGGAAGCAAAACCAAAAAGGACATTCTAAGAAATGAATGGGGAGCTAAAAAATACTTTATTATTTCTTCACACTACTGTAGTATCCAGCAGTCCTAATGAGCCCAGACCCCACTGTGCTAGATGCTACTGTACAACCAATTTATGAACTAGACATGCTTCTCAATGAAGAAAATAAAGTACATGCTAATAGTGTTATTAAAGCATCAGGGCAGCATTATCTTAGACAATGAGAGATGTGGAAGTTTTATATGCTTTCTTTATTGTTATTAAAAGTAGCACTGTTACCTTAGCAACACTTGAATCGCTTGGGAATTTGTTAAAGAAACCCAAATGTTACTTATACTTGCACATTTGCAATCAATTTAGGGAAAACAATGGGGTATTTTAAAAAAAAAAAAATCACACATTTTTTCCTTATGAGGGCCCCTATGACCCTGCAAACTTTTAATTTTTTTTTTTTTTTTAAATAAATCAGTTCTTGCGATTGAATTAAGGCAGATCATCGGCACTTTCATACACAAGTCTAATAATTCATCTAGGATCTTGGTCAGAAATAGAAGCACAGACACCATGCAGTGCACACAAAAATACACATCAGCAAGCTTCCCACCTACTGTGCAGGTACTGGGCAGAGGGACAGGCATTTCACCTGAGGAAGGGGGGCAAAAAAATTAATCCAGACAACACTCCAGGTATAAACATACAGAAGTGGGCAAAGGGAGGTGTACAGTATCCCTAACACAGTGCATCAAAATCTGGAACTTGCATGGCTTTTAGCTTCGAAGTGTTGGTATCCCTGTTTTTCTTTAGCAGTATCTATTTGCTTTTAAGATAAGAACTGCATGCATGAAGATAACGGGAAACTGCAGGAGGCTCAGTCTGCGAGATGTGGCGATTGTGTGGGACAGCTGTTTTCTTTCTGGTTTTCATCAACATGTTATTCCTCAAGTACAGACCAACCCAACAGCAATGAAAAGCAGAACACTGGCAAATCTCATCTTTTCTGTCAAGGAAACTCATTAAACTCAACTAGGCTATGAAAAAATGTGCTGATTTTGGATAATCTCAATTTTTGAAACTGAGAATTGCCACACACAATCAATGCTCTCCTTAAAATAAACACAGCAAAAGGCGTGGCAAGCTCCTTAAGATTTTGTCAACTCTTTAAGGCGTACTGAGTGAACTGGATTAAAATGCAAGGGTTAAATAAAAGTCTTCCCAATCCATACTTGCAGGACTGGTCCTTGGCTTCAGTCTAACTATTGGTGTCTCATAGCAAACATTACAGTCGCAGCTGAGTCGTCAGGACATGATCCTCCTTTATCACCTCTGAAGCTTGCCTGGAGGTTACTGCTCTCACCCAGCAACTTCTGGGCTGAATCGCTGCTGCAGGTTCCCTGCTTGCTCACATCTGCAGGCACCTCCCAAAAGCCTCCCTCTGCGCAAGCCGCAGAGCAACCTGCCCAGTTATATCCCACAGGTTTCACATGCCTCCAGGAGAAGCTGTAAGGGCTAGATAAGCAAACTGCTGCTCAGCACCAGCAATCATAACAGGACATAATATACCATACATCTCCTCAACTCTAAACAGAGAGTGAGCTGTTAAGCATCACCAAACATATTAGAATTATGGTCCTCTTCAGCTGAATTACAAAGGGACATGCGGACAACAGGTGCAGTTTCACAAAGGAAGCATGATTTTCCAAATGCTTTCCAGAATTAAAGTTAGGTTTCCTTTCTCTAAAATTAAGATCTTTTTGTTCCCCCGGTTAGTAGTTTGTCACACTACACTTTGAGGCTCAACTTCAGCCATTTAAAACAGAGTTCCTCTGGCTCTGATTTATTTAACATCTTTAGTGAAAGAACTGTTACTGAAACCCACCCTGCAGAAAACATGAATAATCACAATACTGAGGAAGACCAGAATTCAACTGTATTTAAACTCAAATTAATTGTTTCAATACAAACTTTAAATAGTTACAGAGTTCCTATTACTGCTGTTGCGTTAGAACCTAATTCGGCAAGAGTATAAATGTAGGGCTATTGGCACATCCACCACAGTGATGCGTTACACTTATGGGCCAATATTTAGTATGATATTTGCTATATGCTATTATTAAGAACTGAACAATTTAACTGCTCAGAGTATTTGAACCTTAAAACACATAGTATTGCACATTTGTTTACAAGTATATAAGTCTGAGACAATGACTCTGACACATACAACCTTAACTTTGAATTTCCTTTTGTTTAAGCTTCTAATGAGATAACACAAGGGCCTTTGTTTTGTTTTACAAGGTTGTGTTAGAACTTACTAGCAACTGAAGATTTTTTCCCCTGAATTTGTTCTTAGCCATAAAGGAGGGGAGGACGTGGAAACTTACCTTTTTTTTTTCTTTAAGAGGTACAATAGAGAAGAATTTAAGTGTGTGTTTGTCTCAGATGAAAATATCCATACAACACCCTCCTTGAACCTTCTTAACTCTTTAAGGTGTGGCTCACACTAAGAAAAACGTAGATCAGACTACTTATTCACAGACTCACATTCCAATACCCCAGACATGTTTCAGCAAGAAAATGAAAAAGATCAAGACCAGCACAGAGACCTGTGTGCTCAGGCTATATTTAAAGTTCCACAATTTCTCTCAGAACGGCACTGCAGTTTATTCCATCAGTCCCCCACTCTTGAGAGTGACCTTCCTGCCTCCAGTGTTCCTGTGTAAGGAAAGACAACAGTAAAGACAACAGTCACTTGACTTGAAGTTGCTAGCCATTACCATGTCATCTACATATGACAGCAGAGAAGCTAAATCACTTTTTCCAATAAGAATTACAGTACAGAAGAGGAATATGGAAAGTGTGACAGCATTGGGGAAGTAACTTTCAAAACTGCCCTCTTCCAGAGATAACAAACAAGAGGTTGAGATAAGAAATAGCACTGGGACAACTGTGCTGGGATACAGAGTGGTACGACACACTCACCAAACCCATATAGACTTTAATTACTTTCAGGTTCCTTTTTAGACCTAAATGCTGTGAACTCTAGTCAAAACCAATACTGTCTAACACAAGGACATTAATAATGCCAGCAAAAAAAATATACTATATACAGTTAGCAAGAATTGTTATGGCTTCAAAATTGCTCCTCCCAGGAGCAATTCAAAAGAGGGTTGGCACCGACTCACACAAGAATCCCAGAGAGGACACAAGTAAGAGGCTGTAATAAGAGAGGGAGGAATAAAGTGAAACCTTGCCGTTGCCTGTGGAGCAGTGCTTCCCACTTGGATCTAGATAGGATGCTTAGGGCCATATTCTAATGCAAATTCCTGCACGTAGGAGCCACTAACTACAGACTCCAGTCAGCTGCTCAGTAGGCACAGCAAGTGCTTCCATAGCTCTCCAGCCTGGCACCTCTGTGCTGCCTAAGCCTGAAAACAGAGAGAAAATTTGTATACAATTCTCAGGGTATGCAAACAATAGCTATTGCTTACAACCTGTAAGAGTCTGCTTCCATAACCATCTCCTGAGAAAATTTGCAGCATTCACCCCACATTTTGGGGAGCCACTGGAAGAGGAGCAGCCGTTTTCTGGTCACCACACAGACTTCACAAGGAACAGCAGGAAGGCTTATGAGACAAGATGGCTGCCACAGACAGTCTTCTCAAGCACTGCGCAACAAGATGGAGGTGAAGAGACAGAGTGAACTAGAAAGCCGCCATGAATGCATTTTGGTTGTGTTTTATTTTTTCACACTAACCTAAGTCCCATTAGGCTAGTTTATGTTTACCTAGTTTCACATGGCACTATCACAGCACCCAAGCCAATTACCTCTGTTTACAGGACATAACGAATAAATAACTTGTGGTGCATAGCGTCTGGCCTCAGAGCTACCATACACTCCAAGATCACCTCCAAAATAGGGCCAAGCTGGGCATTTAATTTTGTTTCCCCACAGGCGAGCAGCTTCCTTTCAAAACATATCATCACGGGGAAGGTAATAATTATAGACTTCCATACCAGAGATAGTAACATTTTCTTTCTGCTCCATTCATTCTGTCCCCTTCTGCATGCCCTCCAAAGCGATGGCAGAGACAAGGTCACAGGTGAAGGCACTCATACAGCAAGACTGCTGCAGAAAGGTGGTGTACTTGTTCCTATGTCACCACATGTCCTACACAGCAGGATGAAGGACAGCATCTCCATTTTATTTTCCAGCTGTTCTGACCTTCCTGCTTAAGCCATTTGTCATTTTGAGGACATTGCCATCTGCTAGCCCACTTTTCTTCATTCCAAAGTCCCACAAGTGAAGATGTGAAACCTCTCAAATATTCCCAAAGTAGAACAATAATTTTCAAGACATTGCTTTAAGTAACATCCCAGAAGTCTTTTTCTTAAGTAAAAAAAAGGAACATACATCAGCCAGGACTGCCTAGTAGAACCACCACCTCATGATTGGGGAACACGACAAAATTTCCTCTTGCACTTTGACAGTGTTCAGCCTCTGCTTTGTTATACATAGTCCATTCTTTGCTCAGGTTTTCTCCCTTTGTGTACCTCGACTCTAACACAAAACCAGAATAAATTTGTAAAGACCTAAAGAATAGGAGCAAAAGTGTTGTGCTGCATCTGCTTACAGAAAAAAATATTCTTTAAACTCTGGCCACTTATGCATGAGGCAATTCAAAGGAGCTAGAAAGACAGGAGAGCGCTCTTGCTAACCCATGAATACAATCAATTAGCCAAGAGCATAAGCAACTTGCTCTTTGCCTTCATACAGCTTATCAAGTTTATTCTGCACTGTTACACTTTTGTAATTTATATAAAAAGCCAGCAGCTATTTGGCAAGATCTAGGAACAGCAATTTAATCACATATGAAAGATCAGGGGAACCGGCTGCCTCAGGACATTGCAAACTTCTCATCTCCCACTAACCTGCCTGAAACTTGCCTTGGTCATGTTAAATGTTAACTAAAAATAACTTTTAAATATCTGTTTCTTTATTAGGCTCATGTCTCTAAAGAGAGACATGAAATTTATTAAAGTTATCATGTGAAATATTGAATGCTTGCACAGCAGAAACAAGCAGCTTGCAAGTTCAGCAATCTTCCCTCTGCAGTGATGTAACTGCTCTAACAAAGCCAAATTCCTAGAGATTTCTTGGCCAGGCAGAAACAAGTTGAGTGGCAGATGTTAGAGATTTCATACTGAAAAAAATCTCCAAGACCAAGCTGTCAAATGTGACTTTGCTCCCTAAAATAAATGAATGCATTCACGTGTGACCTAGTAGCTTATCCCATCAAATCTAGGATACTCTATCCTGTTGTTTCAATATTACATTTCTGACATTTCAATATTGAACAGCAGTTATGCTTACCAATACATCACCTTTAGTCACGGTTTAAGGCTGGGCTGGCTATTAATCAGACAACAGCTCAAACCAGGACACCTTTGAAGCCTGATCTCAAAGTACCCTAAAGTTTTGAATGCCAGCACTATGACTGGGTTAAGTGTCTGATTTGAGGCAACCCTGTATTTATTGCTGTTATACAAATAAAAAAGCTCTTAATCAGCCAAGGCACCTCAGGACCCTCAGTTCTTTATTCTTTAAAAACCTCTTTAGGGGCAACAATCAGAAAAGACCTGAAGTTAGTTGTTTGCTATTTGATGCTCAAAAACTTGTTCTAAATGGGTATGTTCCTGCATTACAAACACAGTAGTTGCAACAGGTACCTCTCATGAAGTCTTGAGAATCGGGGGTCAAGAACAGAAGGGGTACTAAGTTGGCATTAACTTCTCTGTCCTGTCCTAGCCCAAACCAGGACACTCAGACATGGCACTAGTGGTTCCCATATCAAAGCTTATAGAAAACATGGACAGCTTGCCAAGATGCACTTGATCTGTGAGTAACCCTCTCTTTATCAATATTCCACTTCAGAGTAGGATGGAAATTCATAGTTGAAAAAAGAAAATAAATTTAGGGTCCAATGTATAGCAAAGCTTTCCCCAATAAGCCAAAAATTGTGACATAAATCTGCCACTTCATTGGAACTCTAGTTAGAAAGCAAAAATACATTTCATACCTAAACAGTTACCTTCCATTAATTCTCCTCTTCAAAAGGAAGAATCTCTTTGGGAGCCATAGCCTGGAGGATTTTTGTTTGGTTCTGTCTTTTTTAAACAGCCTTTTTTTCCTGTTTCTTCTAAAATACACGCAAGACCAGCGTAGTGGAAAGTTCCTGTAGAGTCCACAAGGCTGCAGAGAAATTTCAAGTGCAGAAGCTAACGTACATCTTAATGCTCAGAATCATGGGGTATTACACAATTTCATCATCCGATATCTATGTCAAGGCTAAACCTCAGTTCCTCCTATGTTCAACTGTTTCCCAAACATGACATTTTCTCACCAATTGCAAAACATGTGGTGCTTCAGCATCCCAAGTTACCAACACTTGTCCAGGCCTTCAGCATGCTTTTTGGCCAGCGTTTATAACAAAGCTTTTCTTGAAGGATAAAAAAACCCAACAATTGGATCCAGTTACATGTAGGAAGGAATGAAAGAGTAGATATTCAGACTAAACAGTTTAAATTGGTTGCTCAGTAATAGGTGTCCTGTTTAAGATAATGTAGGAGTAATTTAGAAAGCAGAGGCATTTACACTACAAGTTTATTACATTCCCTGTCAAGTAAGCAACTCAATCTGTCTAATTTTTCCAGAAGCTCAGGCAATAAGCACTTCTGGGATTTACAATAATAATTCTACAAAAAATTATTATGGGAATAATTTTTTCCACAAGCATAAAGGAGTTCTATATTACAAATTTTTTTATTATTAATTTCTTAAGTCATGCGACAGCTAACCAGCTCTTTGCTCATTTTCAAAACACAAAAGGATTCTCACAATAATCCTATTTAAAAACAAATCTGATTTAAAAAAAGCTGTAAATATGAATAGGTTTAAACCATAATGATGATGACTTGCCTGCAGTTCCATTTGTAGTCAAATCTTTCTTAATTCACAACAGAATTTCTAGCTAGTTTGCACAATGCCACAAGGAACCACAAAGCTATGCTCGATTAACATGTCCAGCAAACTATAAAGACAGCAAAAAAACCCACATTTCTAAATAAATGTTGTCTTTTATTATGATTAAAATACATGCCTAAAATTAATTTATCCACCAAAAGGCTGTCATTTTCCAGTAATTTAAGATATGGCAGTCAGATGTATTCTGAGACATGGATACTAAAGAAGAATCCTTTATTCCCACAAGGCAGCCGTTTCACGTGGAGTGACACAGTATGTCTCAGCCTTGGAAGCAAGCTTTTCTTCCACTCCACGTTGCTTTGGGCTTTTTCAGTTGGCAGGTTTCTTTTGTCAGATAGCAACCATTTCTAATCTGACCAATGAGAAAGGTAGCAAGCCTACCCTATTTTCCCTGACTGACCATTTGCACTAGAGACTGGAGATTTTTAAACATACACCCCAACACCTCCCCCCCAAAAAAAAACCCCTAAAACAAAACCCAAAACAGCATCTCATGTTCTCTCCACTGTTCTTCTCCCTCCATCTAAAGTTAGCCAGAAAGGGGCAGTTGTTTCTTGCCTTTTTAAGCAAGTTTATAAATTTTTTTTGCCCCAAATCATTGTATGGAACTACATTTCAAATCCTCAATTCTCAATAATTGTTTGCAGGAACCTTTAGAAAATTTTAATCCCCAATGCAAAGTGCTTCCAACAGGACAAAGTTGTTCTACGCTGATCTGAGACAGTTAAAATGTAACAGACAGGTAACCATCTGAAAAATCATAACATGAGAAACCAATTTAAAAATAAAAAAAGCAAAAATTTAAGGAGTTTAACCTAGAAGCAAGACCAATGTGCATTTAGATAAGGGGAATTGCATAACACGCAAAAATTCTCCTTTATGCTTCTCATATTACTTTCCACTAACACAATCTATTTCATGATTTCCAAGATGTTTCAGTAATAAGAATATTTCATTCAGTAACAAATTAAAATAATAAACAAGCTGCAAAGAAGTTTAAATTGCTCCAAAGTTTTTGAATTAAAGATACACTTCAGTTCTGCAAATTGTGCTGTGCAGGTTCTCTCAGAACAGTTTGCAGGATCATGTGCAAGTCTGAAAACGTGGTTAAAGGAAAGTAAAGAAAAGGTATTACCTTCAACCAGATAGGCCATGGTGTAACTAACAACAGTTTGGGGAGGGAAACAATAAATACGTTCTCTCCAAAGGACACAATCACACTATATACGCAACACATATTTGTTCTGAAATACATCAAATTTACACCAACCATTCCGATATCAACATCCATTTGAATTAAACTGAATTAACAGCTCTTCTCTTCCCCCTTCTACAGGCTGATCAGCTAATAGATTCTTATTATGGATGAGAGGGTGAAAATGATAGTTTTCAGAGAACCTTGAACAGAAGTCATGTAATCCACACAAAATTCGGATCATACCTAAAGGGACATCTTCATTTGAATTGGACCTAAAACTTTCCCTAGGATTTGCCGGTTATTTCTGTAAGTTATTCATCCTTTGTACTTATGCTGGCACAAGGCGGGGGGAGTGGGGGGCGAAGCACAGCCCTGCTATGCACATACCAGTAACAGGTTAGGAACAAGTATAAACAGGAAACATTTGTAGAATAAAATATTCTAGAATGACTAAAAAAAATTCCTTGTTCATTGAGGGAGAAATAATGCTTTCTCCAGCCACCTCCAGCCTTAGCTTTCTCTAAGCTTCAGCTACATTAAATAGTCTAATGCTTTTATGTATATGTAGGTCATCCAGAACATTTCCATAGCCTACCAAAAATCATTTTCTGCAAGAAATGTGTTAAGATACAGATAATGTAAAATTATAGCTCTCTTATATGAAAGCTATTCAAAGTGAAATACGCAGCATTCTAAACTTTTCCTAACAATACTCTTCCTGCGTAATAAGTTTCAGTCTTACAAAAGTTATGCCAAACATTATTTGCACTGTTGTAAGATTCCAAATAATTATGGGTCTGATTTTTTTTCCTCTAAGTACCAATTTAGAACTCAAATATGTGCTTTCTAGGTTTATTTTCAAATTCATTTTGGTAATTTACCACAGTTCTTTCCAAACCTGGCCTCTAGTTAATAAGGCTTCTGCACATATGGTCTGACTTTGTAAAGGGCCTATTAGGAGAGAAAGAAAAAAGAAGAAAAGAAATTCCATTACTGTTTTCATGCTTTTTCATTGAACCATCACTGCATTCACTTGCAATAACTCTAAAGGAGGATTATAAAAGTGCTTTCCCAGAATATGTACTAAAAGGAAAAGAGCTCCAAACCTGGAGAGTATCTGAAAGGGGTCTCTTGTGAGGTGAATTCTCCCATGCAGCCCTTTGAAACCCTTTGCCTGGTTGAGCTGCTGGGCCTCCACGTACAATTAGCTATTACTGCAGCTTATCCCAAATACTTTCAGCAGCCCATCACAGCAGCGATTAGGAAAAAACCTTATTGCATGTCTTCATGTTGGTAACAGATCCATTAGCAGAATCCTACTTCAGTTCAGAACAAGTAGAAACAGTTTTCACTTTCTTAACACATCTTCACTGCATGTGGGCTTTTGAAGAGTCACACGTTAGTTACTTCTTTACTCTTCGCCATAAAGATTCTCTCCAGACTCTAGTAATCAGTTTTATTTTGCAGTCCTGCTTGTACAAATATATTGTTTTCAGCTTGTTAATGGCATGCACGTAAAGCAAGGCTCTGTTAAAAATCATTAGTTTTACACATTTAGGCGAGGTAAAAAATAAAGCAAACTGCCATCAGTACTGTTTACTGTCAGACAACGTTTAGTATCTTCTTAGCAATTTCTAAATGACTCATTTTGGACAGGTATACAGGGGAGATGGAATTGGCTACCGTGTGTGGTAGCAGCTTTTTTTGTTCCCAAGACAATAGTATAGCAAGTCTCTTATTTCTCTACTTATCCCAACTATATCATCCCCTTTGATCGTATGTATTTTCACGAGCACGTCCACCCCATTCCTGGTATTTTACCTGAACATAATAGTTGTATATCACCATCTACCCATACCATAGAGAATCCCAAATCTTCTCATTCACTTACTCATGCAAGGGAAAAAAGGTGGAGAAAGATAGGCAACCCTGTTACATATCCAAGTCCCAAAGGCCATGAATTAAACCAGAAATCCAGAACAGAACAAGGTCCCTGCACCTTTGCCATTTCTGAACCAAAATCTTAAGGAATGCCACAATACACCTTAAGCCACATTACTTCAGGGAAGAAAAAAATTAAATCCCACAGTTTGACAATTGCACTGCATCTGAAAAGCAGAACTGGAAAATCCACAGAGGCTGAAGAAGTGCCAACGGAAATAGTGGAATTTGCTAGAAGCTTTGAATTGCAAATGCAAGGGGATGTCCTCTTCCAGAAAATATATTCTAACTCTATATCCAAAGCACACGAATGCCAAAAGAAATCTGACACCTTTCACTCTCTTCACCTTTTCTCTTTTACCCTCTTTTTCTGCCTCACTACTTCACCTTTCCTTCTCTTCACCTCCCCCCCCACCTTTATCAGCTGCACTTTGTCATTCCTGAAACTTTTTATGACTGAGAGAAGCAATCACAAAATGTTTCTTCTGCAGACTATGCCAAAGAGGAAAGGCTCTTTTCCCCAGGAGACACAGAAAGCCCTGAAGGTTCACTCATACTAGAAGTTGCCCCATGAAGTTCTTCCCTTATAATACAGACCTCTGACGGTTTTATTCACCCAGTGCATGAGGCTTAATTTGTTTGGGGTTTTTTTCCTGGTTTAGGTTATCCGCCACTGTCCATCTCACCCCTGCAATGGCAGCAGACATTCACAGAACTATGCTACAGCCTAGACATAGCACAGAGCAGTGCTACTGCTGCACATCACCACCACTCTGTGTTTGCATTCCAGACCCAAGTGCCAGATGCAGCTGGTTGGAAAGCTCCAGGAACCAGAGAGGATCTGCAGTACAAGCCCCAACAACTCTGATTCAAGCTGTGAACGTGGATATAAATAAATGATGAATGAACCATTTATTTAGCTTAATCTCCAGATATAATCTTACTGTGCAACAGAACTAAAATAAACAGCAGATTAAGTTCCTTCCTCAACAAGATGGCAGCGTATCTCCAAGCACCACGCTAAGCTCACACCTAGAAGTTAATAATTAGGGTTTGATCCTGCACCGAAGAGGTTAACGATAGCCTTCAAATTAAGATCGCTAACTGCAAAATCCTTGAATCACAACCAGGCATTCTAAAACTGCAAGCCAACACAACTGCACATCTGTTTCCCCTTAATGTCTAATGGTTACCTTGCCACTGTGAAAACTAATTCGCAGGTTCTGACCATGCTCGGGAAAGGAGAAGGAGCACAGCTTTCTACTGCTGCACTTACAGGGCAAGTAGTTACGCAGTTGTTCAAGCATTTTGTGATCTATATTGCACTTGCAGGCACACAATTCATTAAATCCTCTTGTGGTGTCATTTTCCCTTTGAATTATATGTTCTACACAATATTCCTGTTAAACAAGTTTAAACCAAGTAACTAGTACAGAATTTAGTGTCTGGCTGCTTGTGAAAACAGAGTACAAGCACAATGCGCTCCAATATTAGTAACTAACAGGCTGCTCCTAGGAGGTAGTAAGGTTTTCCCCCAATCACAGCACACCACCAGAAAACAAATAAATCCTTCCTTTGCCCAAATATATTAAGTAAAAAACAAAATAAAACCTTGCCTTAGCAATCTGATGAGGAGACCTGAAAAATATCTGAGGCTTTTATCACATGCAAAACTGACAGGAGGCTCATAGGTTGTTGCAGTCAAACCTGGGTTAACTAGACGTTATTGCTTGGGCTTTTTGATGAGAAGAACCAGGATATGACTGTCCCTGCCAATAAGAAAGAGCCTATCCAGGTCATTGATGAAGCCATTTCTTCTGCTTTCCTAAAAAGCTCAGTACTACACATACAGAAGGATTTCTAATATTGTAGAAAAGGAGAACAAGGACCACAGTGATATTAATTTCCCCAGCCCTCAAGGTCTTAGAAATCTTTTTTTGCTTGTTTTTGAGAAAGATTGTCACAAAAAGAGAACTTTTTACATCATCAGGGAGCAGACCACTGCAAATGCTTCCCAACTGATGTAGGTTTGTAAACTAGAGCAGAAGTTACTTTCCAGAGTAACCAGACACACAGACACCTTCTCAGTTCATTACCCATACATAGTTTTTCTAATGAAACATGTTCAAGATTACAGAGAAGCTTACAGTATTTTCACAGTAAATAAGTTTTAAATTGCAAAAAAGCCTCAAGAGTACCCACAGGCAAACTCTTCATACTATATTTTGGGCACACAACCCACAAACTTTTCTATCTACATAGCAAAAGGGTTCACCCCTCCCAGAGCAAAAAGGACTAATTCCATATACCAAACACCAGAGAGCCATGGGCTACGCCCCTCTACAGACCTCGCTCATCCATTGCTCTCCTCCAGGCCAGCAAGGGAAAAGAGCCTATGCCAGCCCCACTACTCCACTTCTTCCAACTTCAGCACACAGATACCTGGTAAGCAGCAAAGAATTCTGCACCTCTCCTTCAAAACACAACACATCCTTCCTCCTTCATTTCCTATGGGGCAGACCCCTATGCCTCTGCCTCCTGCCCCATTTGACTGGGACGGTCAGAGTTGCAGCAGCTGCTCCTAGTCAGCTACTCAGTCTGAGCAATTAGGCCATTCACTAGCTCTTTGCAAAAGATTGCTGCTCTATGGCACACCTGTATCCAATCCCATCACCAAACACCAAATAACCTGTGTTAGGCCTGGCGAATGACTTCCGTCAGCATCAGATGTAGCCTTCAAAATGTTAAGCCTTTCTGAGGCAGCCACCTTCTCCAAAAGAGTTTAGCAAAAGGTAAATAGGTCAGGCCATGATGAAATTGCTCTCTGCCCTATCTGCTCCCCACGAGGAATGCAGAAACACTGCACACGTGTGCCTGCGAAGGTCAGCACCAAAGGTGGATGTGGGCCATGATTAGCCTTCCTTGTTTGTATGAGGATTCCACCAACCGAAAATTAATTTAACCATTTTATATTCAGTTGCACTTTCATCCAAAGATCTTAAAGCGGTTCTCAAACAGCAATTAATTAACCTCCCCATCCCCCCTGCGAGGTGTGCACATGTAAGTAGAGGAGCAGTTTTACATGCGAATTACAAGCAGCACCAGGGAGCGGCTGTGAGGCAGCACAGCCTCCTCCTCCCCACGCCTCTGTACAGCCCTGCAGCGTGTCTGCGTGTAGCCCAATTTACAGATGACGGAAACAGACACTGGGAGATTACACATCATAAAATACGTATGTGGCAAAGCCAAAAACCAGGTCATAGTGTATTGGGGATGCAACACTAATTAAAAATAATAAGCCAGCTCCATGCTTTAGCTTTCTCTGTGCTTCTGCTGAGGAGTGTGAAAATGAGAGTTTGTATTTCTACAAGCACAAGACTCTGTTCTCAGTTTTCCCACCTTTAAGGAAGACTTCCGTTATTTGCTGGTTTTATGAAACACTGAATTCTTGCAATAAACATGTTTTTCTGTGCCAAATTCTGGTAGGCAAGCTATGCACGTT
The DNA here is from genome assembly GCA_013398225.1 of Steatornis caripensis. Lineage (NCBI taxonomy): Eukaryota > Metazoa > Chordata > Aves > Caprimulgiformes > Steatornithidae > Steatornis > Steatornis caripensis. Next base: position 139,873 of record VZSC01005041.1, read on the forward strand.
TCTGGGGTAGATTATCATGGTATCTTTTTGAAAAGGATGAGTACTGTGCAAAATAGTACCAAAGACTTTAGGACAAGCATAAAGCAGCCAAGTGAAACTACAGGGGCAGGGCACATTAAGATGAGGATTCAGAAGATGATTGAGCTGATCTAACAACTCACTGATACCCAAAGGGTCAATCCTGCCCCTCTCTGCTCAGCAACATAGTCCAGTCCCCCTCCTGCGCTCAGCCCTAACTCTTGTCTCAGCCCAGAGAGCCAGTTCAGCTCTCTAAATCTGCAGACAACCATTCTCCCATTTTGCTGTGCCAGTTTTAACAGCAGTGCCCTGCTCAGGACCTTGGCCATTCAATGGAACAGCCTCAAACAATTTTCTGGATATTTCCTATTCAGGAGAGGACTTAATTTGAAGTTGTCACTCCTAAGTATAACACCTACGGTCATAACTAAAAGGGGTAGGACTATGCTATAATCCATGGCTTTTCAGCTAAAAAATGAAAACCAGGTTTTCATCTGCTTTCTTCCCAGCTCCCATTCTCTTTGTCTGGCCTCCTGAGATATATTTGTTGGGTAATGCAAGACAATCACCAGTTGTCAAGATAATTGTCATCTACATACTTCAGATAATTTCTATCTCTTCTATCTTTGCCACTTTTTTGCACGGATACAGATCTTTAGTATCTTGCATATAATGTCTCTTTTTGGTTTGCCATCACATGGGGCATGATGCAGGTGTGGGAAGGGATTTTTAACCAGTCATCCTGTGGCTGTGGTGCACATAAGTTTTTATTTAGTACGTGTCTCTCTCAGCAGGCTATCAACCCAAGACAAAATTGAGTGGCAGACTGTGGGGCGAATGCATCCAACACGCTTTGCTGCAGTGCTATAGAAACTTCGTTTCACTTCGGTTGTTCTTGTGCACCACTGTAAATGATGGGAGATGCAGAGTCCAACCAGCACCAATGCTCAGACTGTATACTTCTGTATTTTCTTCAGATTTTCCCTTTGAGAAGGTAGTTTACTTGGACAAAGAGGTGTCTTTGTGTCACCCTTGGTTATGAAATTCAAATGACAGCCTTTTGCCTTAGGTGCTGCTTCTGCTTTTCCTCTCTACTTCTTTCATTTCTCCTCCCTGCTGCTACACTGGAGTGAATAATGCATTTTTTAGCGAATTTCCATGGATTAGGCTTCCAATTAATTCAAGCCAGTTTTACAGACTCTGCCAATTCAGGTTGCTGAAATTCACTTGGAATTATTGGGATAGGGTGAGGAGGTTTCCTATGAATTTTTTCCAGATTAACTACAAGAATTCAGTGGAAAGAAATTAGTCATTTTTACACGTGAGTATATACCATCAGTATGTGCAGGATTTGTTCCAGCCCAAACTGAAAGCACAAATTACACTCTCTTCCTTTCTATAAGGCCCAAACATGGTTTCACACCAACTGACAGTGGTAGTAATTAATGTGAAGGATCCCTGGGGTCTTTTAACCTCCTTTCTTAGCTTTTGATGGCTGAGACAGCCACAACCTGTGTGCCATTTAACTATCTATAAAACTGAGGGGCGAAAAGCATTTAAACACAACACTGAGTTTTCTTTAAAGTCTCTAATGAGCTCTAGATAAAGCAGAGAGGCTTTTACTGAGGATTTTAAGAAACACTTTTTCCCCCTCAATTGTTCTCCCTAGGGCAGAGCATTTCTGTCCCCTCAGAGACAGACAAAATCCAGGAACAGGTCCCACAAAAACCAGGAACACTGATTGTGTCAGATGGGATTGCATGGTACGGATGTGCTGTAGGACTCTTTTACCCCTTTCATCGGCTCGGTGCAGTTTGCCATGTCTGTATTCACATGTGAAATTGTGACAAGAGTTTCTCCTTTGTTTTTTTGTTTATTTGCTGCAGATTTGCCAGCTACTCCAGGGTTGTTCAGAATTATTAGCTCATTCAAATAATGCACCTTAATGACACCTTACTTAAATCAACTAATCCCTAAGAGGTAGCAATAACTATTGGTTGGACCCAGGGCTGGGAGCTAAATTTTTTCACCTAACCATGATATCGGACAAATCATTCAACCTTCTCAAATCCGGATCTCTGTGTACTACCTCAGAAAGGAAGCATCCCTCCGGGCAAAGCACTTTAATATCCTCTAATGATGCAGCTTGTTGGAAGTGTAGTAGGATATCAAAGGCCCAGGGAGAATTTACTATTAGCTTGATTTCCAGTTCGGAGATTTCAAGTTACCAGTATAGGAGTGGCTCCTTTTTAAACATTCCAATACAGTGTATGGTATATTACAAAACAACCTCTCCAAAATACTTATCTTAAAGAGATACTGCAGACGCAAAATGATGCACTCATATATTGAATTAAGCCTGCCTATATCAGAGCCCTACAGAAAAGGCGGCCAGCAGCTGAACCCTGCTCTGCCCTGTGCCCACCTCCAGAGCCACACAGCAGGATGAAGTTTCTGCTTAGAACTAGCATTTTAGCTTAATCTGCCAAAGAAGGTGTGTTGCACTCGGACACCAGGCTGAACCGCAGAGACAACAGGTATATGTCTCTCCTGCTTCGTTGCAGGGGCAAGGAGTGCATACAAAGGGCAGGAAGGGACAGCATAAAGCAAACAGCCGAGCATGGTGGTGCTTCACATTGCCACAGCTGAATCCACCCAAGGTCATTTAGCAGAGCCCTGGTTTCATTTGTCCCCTTGAGTGCCCGCTCATGCATGACCACAAGGCCTGGTGTTCTCGGATTATTATTGCCAGCAAGTGGGTGGACTGGTTCAGATGGAGCAAGAGCCATACCAGAACAGTACGTACTCTCAATTCACTTCGCTTCACTTCTCTCCGTGTTTTGTCAAGCGTCTCGAATTCTTGGTTTGGGCTGGAACCAGAAGCAAAGCACAAGAATCTTTTTAAAATATATCAGTCTCTGCCTGATAATGAGAACAGTGAAGCAGCAATGCTCTGATCTCTATTCCTTTTATTTACGTAATGCTCTGATTTACCAAAACTGATGTACAGAAAATTTTGGCACAGCCTTACGCTGGAGAAGATCAGAATTTAAGATCTGAATTAGCTGAAGCTAATTAACTGTATAAGAAACAGCGAGTAAATTGATTTTCCCATTATGTGGTTTAGGAAAAAAAATTATCTGAAACAGAAGTGTTTCTGACTAATTGGCAGAATTAAAAAAACAAAACAAAAAAACCCCCAAAAAGTCAGTTACATCTTTCAGCCCAAAGTGAAATACTTTGAAACAGCCTGAGAAACTTCCATCTATAAAATTAAATGTTTAGATACGTTGAAGTGTTATCCTACTTCTAAATTTTGGCTGAAATAATTCCCCAAATTTACCCATTTAAAAAAATATTTCAGTCTCTTCATTTCCCAGTGAAGTCACTTTACCTGGAAAATTTTTGTCTGGTTCTGTATCAGAGTACTCCTTTTCATCGTAGCAAAATTGCTCCCCTGTGCTGTCACTGTTAAAACATTTATCATTTATTTACTGTGATCTACACTTTCCAAAGTGACTAGTGTTTTGACTGTTCAGTTTGAGATAGCTTACAGAGCTTTCAGAAATTCAGAAGACTTTCCTTATGAGAAATCCTAGCCAACTGACCTATGGCTACATGGGTGTTTTGGTCTGCAGCAGCAGAGCAGCTCTGAAGCGAGCCCTGACCTGAAGCCAGTCACTGCCTGCTGGTTGGAGTGACAGAGCAATTCTGTTTGATTGCTTTCAGAGAGGACTGAACTGGAACTTCATCTTCAGGTGTTAACCAACTTACAAGGACTTAAGGGTTTGAAGCAATAGCTGCTCCTTTAGACAGATTCATACCATGTCTGTGATGTGGAAATTTAGTCCAAGAGACCAGACTGAGTTTGTTCTGAAGAAAAATCTCCAAAGAACAAGTAGTGTGGATGCATAAGCCTCAGCACCAACTTCTTTAGTCAGCTAATCTGCCCCTATTGTGCTGATTTATTTGCTAATGTAGCCATAGCATAGGACATCTCATAGTGAACATCGAAAAATAATATCAAATCACAAACAGTTCCTGAAATTAAAGGCAATAAAAGAAAGCAATTTGCAAGATAAATTGAAAGAAAACAGGAAGGACACAGCAGTAAACGCATGAAATTATTGAACTTACATTTCTTCACAATGGTTTCTTGGTCATGGCAGAAACTAATATCTCCTGTGTTAGTACAAAGACAGAGACATCCCAGTCACTTTTAGGTGATATTAGGTAATTTTTTCATAGAAAAACACCTTGCAGCAAACTTTCAACAAGAAATCTCCACATACCAGTAGAGAAACTGCAAAATCAAACTCTGTATCTGAGACATAGAATATGCCAGCAGTCTAATGGTAAAGCATTATTTTTCTATAAATGTTCTTTTAGAAGTTGACATAGTAACTATGAGTTCAGCTTAGTATTTTTAATATGACCTCACACAGTAGTGTATTGGCTTCGAAAAAACCTATGATGTCATACGTAAACTATTCATTACAAATCCACTAATTGAAAACTTACCAAAATCCTTTGGAGACATATTCTAACAATGTCAACATTTCCGTAAGCAAAGTAAAGATGAAAAGAAGTTGTCATTCAGGTCCAAGCTAAAACATTACTATCACAGTCAAGTCTACCACAAAAGGAAGATCATATTTTTGAGACATCAGAGAAGTTTGCAGAAGTCTGCAAAATTATCAGCTCAAGTCCTGGCATAAATCTGAGGTCAAACGGATGAGACTTCGTAGACATCTTGGCTACATTCAAAATTTTCAGCCTACATATAATGAGACACACCATGGTGGGTCTTGCTGTAACATAATCCTGCTGTTCACAGGCAGTGCACTGGGAACCTCGTGGACATCAGTGGAGAACAGAGAGAATGCAGCAGTCAGGTGGTAGGGAAGACAATCTTTGACAGTTCAGCCATCCAAGGAGTCTGATTATCATGTAAATCCTGAAAACCTTATGCTACTAAATTAATTCCTAAACTTCAGTTTCTACAATATGTAAAAACTGATCAGAAAACAAAAAGTTGCCACTTGAAGATACTTCGTAGTTTTTCCAGTAAGTGGGACCGTGGAAAAAAGGGATGGAAGCCATGTAAAACTGAAAATCCACAGCAGTTCTTTCATTTCTGCAGCTCTCACCTCTTGTCTTTGGTAAGCGTAGCAGCCAAAAATTTCAGCTGAACATCTATTATACTAGAGATGTGCTTGTTTGCTTTCTCAGACCTAAGCCAGGAGTTTTACTGTCACAGAGAATGTGTATGCATGGGTACATGCACAGACACATCAGGGTACAGTAAGCTAATTCTAGCTATTGTTGGAGACTTAGTGAGCAAAAGGTATCATCTTCTTCAGAATCAGCCCCGCTGTTCTTCTTGTCTGCTTTTCTTCTACACATACAACTGGATTTGAACCAACAGTTACTTTCTCATTTTTCTTTTCACCATACTATAAGAAAGAAACAGAGATATAATATTTAAAATCAAGTTAGAATTTAACAGGTTTTCTCATTAAAATAGAATTTTTTTTTCTTTGAAAACTTACAAGGGCCATGCCATATTTAGATAAAAAGATGCCTAAATTATAAATGTATCTCTTCAGGCAGGATAAGTTAAGCATCTAATTCTTCAGGGTGACCTAACTCCTTTCAAAGAGAACAGGACAAGGCCTAGGTAACACTTAAGTACTATTTTAAGAAACTCAATAGTTAACAAGCTTGGACAAATCTCTTACAGTGGGGTAAGCTCCCCCAGACCCTTACAGTTTCAGAAGATAAATCCTTGCACATTAAAAAAGACACTTTGTGCTGTTTAAGATGACAACACCCAGAAGCACTGAAGGAAGAAAAAATCTCACTACCTCAAGATTTGAGCCAACCCTAAGCCTAAAGTCCAGCTTTGTCAAACAGATGCCATTAATTCACCTATTAGTAAGACAGTGGTCTTTCGTAAAAGTATATGTATATCAAAGTTAAATGTAACCTTTCATTCCCTGGGGCGCAGATAGGTCTGCACTGTGAGGTGGCCTGCTAATTTTCTATAATCATTAGAACTGTAGCTCAAGACCAGGCAATTGTATCATTTCTATATTGATTTTTGTAGTTACTTTATGCTGTTTCAAATGGAAAACACTTAAATGCAACTGTTTCAGCCCAGCAACTAAGCAGATCTACAGAATTTGTTGGAGGGGGGGATTTGGGGCGGGGGGGGAGGAGGTGAGCAAGGAGAAGAGGGAAGTAGAAAAGATACCTCCAGAAGGATTATGAATAAAGTAAAATTAATGAGTTTTGCAGACCTGTATTTCAGAGTGAGAAGACTTCATGGTTTCCTGTGGAGTGTCATGTCACCTTCCAGATTCCCATAATTCTTCAAGTGCATGCTGGAAGTAATTCTAATTTGGGACAACCAGAATGAGTATTTCAGCTAGAGCTTTAATATTAGCTACCAGAAACTTGGGTCCTTTCCTAAGTGTTTATGAAAACATGAGCAAGTGCTCTTGAGACTATTCCAAGTTCAAGTTTATTTACTTTACTGATTAGAGCTAGATGTGCAGAGAATGGTTCTTGCACGATAGGGGTGGGGACATGGTATTATAAAACAGAACAGCTTTTCAGCATTTACAGATCAAAATGAGGGCTGAATCCATAAGCCTCTCTAAATTCCCCCAAACAGCATTTGGTGAGCATGTAGCATTACAGTTCTCCAGCTCGTGCTCTCACATTAAGTAATTGATCAATACTAAACTATGAAGTCCCCAATTATTCTAAATACACTTTGTTCTTGACAAGGTGCAATATATTATTCAAGGATTACAGGCTTTTCTTATTAAGAAACTGCAAACTTAGGAGATTTCAAATCTTATCATTCTAGTCGCGCGCAGAGACAGACCGGATCTGGAGGCTGGGTAGCGTTGTTTTGAGAAACTGGTGTAGTCAGTCATAACTGTGGTGGGTATTCATTCCCGGAGACAGTTCAACACATAGCATATTTGGGCAGACTGCTTAAATAATGAACAACAGAGGAGAAAATGGGCTTTTAAAGAAGTTGCTAGCAGATACAAGCATACTCTAGTCAGGACTACCTTTCACGACCTAGTTTGCAATTGAAGAGATACAGATGTTGATGAAAACTTTGTAAATGTGAAAAAAATATCTAAATACTGGACTAAGATGTATTGTCTGAATGCTTGGGATCCGAGTTCTAATGAAGCTTTCCAAGGTTTTAAGAAAAAAATTGTGTCGATCTCCTTCATGTGTGAAAGGAAACATCAGTTCTTTTCCTCTATGTGATAGATAATCAGTAAGATCAGAAGATCCTGTATATTACTGATGATAGGTTGCAAATGATAAAGTGTTCATATATTCTAGACAATTATACAAAGTATAGCATTAAAATCTGTTAAAAGTAAAGGTGGTGGTATTAATCAGGAGACAAGGTCATGGACGTTCTGACAGAAAGAACTGGATCACTGAAAATGCAATGTTCAGTATGTGAGATGAAGGTGAAGCATATGCAGAATATCTCTTACCTTTCTGAACAGGGAGGACTCTGACAAAAATTCATATCTCACTGAGGATGATCCTAAGAGATACTCATTCTGGAGTTATTTTAACATCAGAAGGTTAAAATTTAACAATTAGATAGTTTTTCGGAAAATGTGGACCTGAAAAAGAAAAGCCAAATAAACTTCTCACATATTTGTGCAATTCACTAACCTTTATAAACTTGAGGAAAAGGTGTCCTTTTATTCTAACGATATTACTGACTTCCTTACTAATTTGGAAATACATGTATTTCGCACAACATGTCAGCCAGTCATGTTAAGAAGATGGTATGTGTTCCAGAGGTATTACAAATAAACTATTACATGCAGTTGCCCTAGTAACTCCTAATTTGTTTCTGCATAACAGAACTGGTTGTGTTTAAATGGCTATAAAACTTTTCTTAAGGCTTTTATAAAAACATACGTTTGTCATTTCCTTATACTTTTAAATTCAATACATATATCTGTGTGCATATATGTATTAAATAAGAAAGATGCTTTTCCAGCTTAAATTTACCTTTCTTATAGTTACATATCCTCAGGCTGTCATCATGGAAGGCATCTTCTCCTTGCAAAGGAAATGATGGTCCTTGTTGCTCTGGAAGAGAAGTCCTCCAGTACCAGCAGCATCCTTCTTCAGGCACTAGCTTCATAAAACACCTAATAAGAGTTTTTAAAATTCCACTTCACTGGTGTTTATTAGACATTAGGAAGAAAATATAAACCAATGTAGGATTTTTATCCTACTTATCCCAATTCTGATAGAAAACCAGGATGATTCTACAAAGCTATTAAGTGAACTAAGAGATCTCATCACTCACTGACTGTGAAACATTTGTTTCATGGTTTAAAATAAACAGCAATAGAGAAAAATACTTTAAAATACATATACACCTTATAAAAAAAATCAAAAAACCTTTTAACTTGCTTCTTTCAATGCTTCTTAACAGAAAAACCCAAACCCAAGAAAATGTCTTCATCAAGATTAACAAATAAAAAAGAACCTAGTTTTAATCCAGTGGCAATCTCAGAGTCTAACAATGAAGTAAAGCATCCATAATTCTATTTAACTCTGCTTGATGTGAAGGTTTTATTTTGTGATCATTTTGGTGCATAAACCCTGATGAATAATGGAATTTTAGAAAAAGGACCCCTATTGAGTCAAGCTTCATTGACATCTGACTGGTAGCCTAAAAGCCTGCAGAGACGGTCCAAAGCAATGCATCATAGCCTCCCAGCAGGTCATTAAGGCATTACCCAATTAGAAAGCAAGGCTACGGAGCGACATTGTTCACAGCAGAGCAAACATAATTGATTTTTATTTCAACGGGGGGGGGAGAACCTCCTTACTAAAGAGCTTTAGCATAATTTCTTATTTAGGAGAGGTTTAAAGGGATTTGTGCTGGAGTATTTAATTCCAAACCCTGGGACAGTCTCTGGCAATGTGTATAAATTAAGGGGCAGTTGACTTCACTCATTCATATTCAAAATAGAGACTCACTTGTTGCTCAAAAGTAGCATGAAGGTTTCTGAGCAATGGCATCCAACACCAGCTGTGCAGGGGCACAGCGCTTGGGCCCTCACAACCTTTGTATAGTTCATGTAGCTATCAGCAAGCCAGTTTCCTGCTTTAAGACTTCTCTCTTACACATTTCAACATGCTATGCACCATATGTAGTTAACAGCTCTTTAAGAGCACTGTGCAGATAGAATTCGCTCCCTAGACATCTTCATCATCGTTGATCTCCTCATTTTATTGTTTCCCAACTGGTTATTTTTGATCCCACTGGTCATGGGCACCACTGGGTGGGAATGTTCAGCAAAAGCCAGCCTGCAGCAAGAACGACTCCTAACGAATGACAGCTTGGATTTTCCCAATTTTCTGTATTACAGTAACACACTGGAAAATGTTACCCTTGTGATCTCTCATAAGAAGCCTGTGTTTGCTTTTACGTATGATTAACGCGATGCCTTTTCTCAATGCAAGCCATGCAAGCTAAAAAAAAATTTTAAAAAATGAAGTCTTTTTGTGAGCACCACGCTCCAGCTTTGAAAGCAATCAAATCATAAATTATACAAATAATGTTTATTTTAATTTACTAACAGCCAGTGGTTCAGTGGCAACAAGTAACTTTTCAGAAGAGGCTTTTTCTGTGGTCTTTGCATTGAAGGTCCAATGGAACATGCTATGAAATCCTCCCTTTTTACAAGACCCAAAGCGACACAACAAAAATTTGTACTGGAAATATTTGTAGATTACTATCTCTAAACTATGTATACAGTAGACTTGAAAAAATATATTTTCCTCTATTCCTTTTACGTCTGTGTGCCAAATCTATCACTTTTTAAAAATAAGTAAATAAATGAAACGATTTCTCAGCTGCAAAGGCAGCAGTCTTAGCAGCGAACTTCATACGCTGGGTCTATACCTAAGAATCATGTGACACATCTGTCTCTAATTTTCTATTTTCCATCATGTTTCCAACAGAAATAATTATAATTTTCAACTTAACTTATGCCTTAAACACTTTTTTTTTTATTCTTACTTGAAGAAAAGCAGGGAAAAAATTTTACATGGCACTTTCATTTCAAAGTCTGCCAGCGATACAGTGACAACTTTATTCCCCTTGGTTGTTCACAGGCCTGCTTCTCTATCTTGGTTAAGTGCTATCCTGAAATACAAAGAAAGCAAAGATATGGTGTAAATAATTTTTATAAACACTTATGTACTCAGATATATCACAAAGGTAGCAGCAGTGAGGGCAATTTAAGAGTCGTTTGTCTTACGACGGCACTTACAAGCCCCAGGCACAGATTGCTACCCTTAGTGTTAGTCACTGTGCCAATAGACATCAAAGAAGCAATCGCTGCCCCTGAAAACTTCTGTAAAATTTACGCCCAAAACCAGCTGTTGATGCGTTTATCCATATATTCCCAATTTTGTTCCCCTTTTTCAATGTTAGGATCAAAATCCATTTTTACTGTGGAGCAGATCAACGCAAGTATAAAATTTTGGTAGCGGCAGCAATATATTGTGTGCTGCTGCTTAGTCTAGCAGCAACAGAGCTAGTAAGTTTTTCTGAGGGCTGCCAAGTCACATCCACCGTCCATCTCACGGTAGAATCAGCATTCTCTCTTCATCTTGTGTTAGAAGGACTACTGCCAAAATCAGCTTCTACAGACACTTTACCACAGATACTGTCAACAGGCAGTCAATCAGATGATTATTCAAATCCACACATATTTAACTGACTAAGGGGTCCGCTCCTTCCATCACATCAGTGCTTAAAAAAACCTTTTAAACTAATCGTGACAGAAACCATCGGCGCAAGAAGCGGTGTGGTCATTTTTGTTAGTTACTACTACAGACTTACTCCCTGTACCCCAAACTGTTTCATCTGCAGTGATTCCTGGGAAATTATCTTTGTTCACAAAGAAGCTCCCACCAAGGGAGCAGCTAAAAAACTGCGAAGTCATCAATAAAACACATAGTTTCTAAGAAATAAGCAAACATCCAGAAATGGTTCAGGATCGTATTATAATAAATAATCTTTCTTTTTCTTATGCTTGTTATGTCATGTACCGCTCAAAAGTAGACATTGACAATTAGGGGTTTGTAGCTCCAAGTTTAGTAATTGTGGGGCAGGTCGCACAGTTAAATTACGGAAAGTGAGCACATATTGATCAAATATCTTGAAAGCTTGTTGGAAAAAGTAAAATATTTTGAACTAGCTGAACTCCTCACTTGCAGATATGCCTTTACTGTGCACCAGCTGCACAACTAAAGCAGCAAACCTCCAGAGGTGCACTGCACAATAGGCAGGCCAGGGAATGCCTAAGAAAGAGATCACGTGCTAAAAGCCACACCCAAGGAAGAGGAAAATACCCTTTCCAGCTTTGAGAAGGGTGAGGGGAATGGTTTACATCTGGAATTAATGGGTCTCTTGACTTAATGAAAATAGGCAATGCTTGGGTTTGTAGGCTAGGTTAGAGTGTTTTGATTTGTAATAAGGAAAGAAAGTGTAGAGTACACTGTACATGACCAAGTTCTCCCACAGATGTGTGATGTGTGGGCTGAGAAAACAGGCTAATTTTAGAACTTTCACCTTGTTAAATGTTTCTGGAGTTTAACTTTGTAATAGGAGAGATGCTGATATTACAGTCCTTGAACATTCCTCACCAGTGAGAAAACAGAGGGAAATGGTCTGAAAATTCAGTGCTTAAAATGATAACTATAAATTATACTGTAACTTCAGTGCTTTTAAAATGCTTATTTTATGGGAGGATGTTGAGCAAGGCTGTGTTTTTCTCCAAGGAAGAAATGCTGTAGTTCACCACAGTAAATCTGTGTGCTAGCACTTAAGTTCATGAACAACCATTATTTAGTC
>VZSC01005041.1:151966-166329 GCA_013398225.1 Steatornis caripensis
TCTCTAATGTTCAGTAAATTGTATGTTGCTCAATTCTTAAAAAGAAATCTTGGAAAACCATCAGAATTCTCTGATTTTACATTTTACATAGTATCTTACATACTAATTCGTCTTCTATAACCTTCATTTATATGCTCACTAGCTAGCTGTATGTTCCATGTTTAACACGGCTGGACATAGTACAGTTACACACATTGTATGTAGCATGTTTGTATCTATACGAATTGAGAGACTAATTTCCAGAAAGAGAGGCAGGAGCATGAAGAGTCACTTGAACATAAAAACCTCTAAGGAACGTTGACTAGGAAAGGAAGAAATTTCTGAGTGTTAGAAGAACTTGTGAGGGCCCACCTCTTAACAGAGCCCCTCTGTCTGGTGCTTCGAAGGCAACCCTGGAGGCGGAAAGCCAGAGCCGGAGAGCTGAGTTATATTACACTCATTTAAGAGGCCACAAACTTATTTCATGTATTTGCTATAGTTTTGGCAAGCTTTTTGCTTGCAATAGAAAAAGCAAGCCACAGTTCTTCAAATCAAAGCTGAAATTGCCCTGAGAAACTTTTTCTGATCTAAACATGTCCAGGAGGACCCAAACTCTCTATTTAGTTTTCTTCTCTGGAAATCAGAGTAACAGGTAGGATCTCTGATCACAGACCAAAGTCTACTGCTTTTGTAGTAGATGTCACACAGATACAGATACAAAACAAAAAGGACTTATGACATAAATAATGGGACAACATAGAAAATGTCTCCTAAATGGAATCTTAGTTTTCCTTCAGTGTCCTTCAGAACACCAACAAAAAGATCATCAGACGAGCCAGCAAGAAAAGTGACACAAAAAATGAATGTCATCTGCTGAAGGCTGAGTGCTTAATCGACGTTACCAGATCATAAACCTTCTGAGAAAAATCACTGTCACCTCTTCCTCCTTCTCCACTACATCTTCCCCTAGAGATGATGCAACCATGAATTTTCTGTTCATTTTGGCTGAGGGGGGAGAGTGGTGGTGGTGAGTGGATGTCTCTATTTTTTCTGGAGGCCTTTCTAATTTATAGCAAAAAAAGCCACCAGAAATTTCTGGTTTGTTTGATTACTTCAGAACTTTGTAATAATTCTTTGAATGAATAAAACTGGAAGCAAGCAAATGCTGTCATGGAAAAAAGGCTTGTTTGATGGCTGCTAACTCCCTTACACAACTACTGCGCTCTCCTTCTACTTTCCACCTCTCAAAAATCATAAACTGGCATTTAAATATGAAGAAATGAAGTTTCATGAAACAAGTACAATCCTATATTACATGAAGAAAATGTATATATTCTGATTTTCAAAACAAAACAGGATTAGATTTTGAGGAGCTGAAGTAAATGGAGTTTTTAATAAAATTCCATTCCGAAGGTAAATACAATAATCAGATTGCCTTAACTCATATTTTTGTGGGGTTTTAAGTATTCTGTATTCAAAGACACACACAGTACAGCAGAGACTTCTTCAACGCATATCTAGGAGCTTTGGCAAACTGTCAGTTTATTTCATGCCGAGCGTTTGCTGAAGTGGAGTAGAAAACAGAAAGGGTAAGTGCATAGTATGTTAGGGACTTTCTGTAGCAATCTTACCATTGAAACAATCCAATTTACATTAAGTTTATTCACTTTGAACAGGTCAGCAAGCAGCCAGTATTTTCACCATCCATCACAATGTTTTGAGTTCAAGCATTTACCTGGCCTTGTGATGGTTACATTCACAGATACCAGGAAAAACTAATGTTAAGGTTCATTCACCTCTGCAGTGTTTCATTACTAAAATCTTGGTGCTGAATTGTTCAAATTTTACTGATTTAGGAGATTTACAGTGTCCAACAGTTTTTTATAGAGCAAGAAATGGCAAGCTATGTTGACTATTTAACTCCACATTAAGAAAAAGTGCAAATAATGGGGTCTAATTACACAATACTAGCAGTAATAAAGTGGAATAGCAGTCTTTTCTTTAGCTTAGTACAGTATAATCAGAGAAGAGATATATGTCACTGAGGAGTATTTCTGACCATGCAGTCTAAATCCCTTTAAATGGTGCAATAAGGTCTATCTCGTAGCCCCATGGAAAGCAGATGGCACGCTAATGACCCAGGCCTGCAAGCATTTGAACCTGCAGTGCCATGTTCAAAGTTCATTGATGTCAAGGCACATCTGTCATGTGCCCTGACTTTAAACAAGATCCATAAAAAACATCAAGCATGAAAGTGGTCAGGAATCAGATGGGGCCTTTCGTGTCAAAGATAGTCAAGAATAGGTTTGCTGAAAATCATTTCAAGCCTGAGTTCATGGAAAAAAGCCAAACTTTACAAAGCATTTAGCACAAAATTGTGCACTATTCTTAGCATCTATAAGCATGTGCATTAATGTATTTTCGGAAACTGGCACATTATACCAAATTTTAGCTAAAAGTAGAAGAGGGAGAAAGCAAGGCAGAAAAGTCAATTTTTCCAAAATCCTGACTCTTCTGAATTTTCACATTATAATTTTGCAAGTTTTCCCTTTATGTAGTTATATAAACTATATAAACATTTTAATAATTTAGTACTCACTGTAAAGAGATATTCATAAATAGTCATTTTTATTTGTGCAATTTTTTTTTTATGTTTTATGCTTTCCATGCGCCCCTGAAAGATTCAGGGTATTTGGGGGGATTCAATTTTAACAAACTAAGAGTTATGAAAAATGTTACACATTTTTCAACTTCTAAGCACAGGGAGTGAGTTGTGCCCATCTAATGAGAAATACACCGTGCCCCCGAGAGGTCTATTCATTTACACCCCAAGAAGTATTGAAACAAATATCTCTAAGCTATAAATACCTACAAAGACATTCACGAAAGTTGCTACTGTGTCTGAGCAATTTACTGAGACTCATATATTTCAATAAATTATTCATTAGGATTTATTTTCCATAACTAAGTATCACACATAAATTACTGATAAATGCTAGTGAAATCTGACAGCTGAAAACATCTGTCCTGCCATGCTTATACATCTTCATTTTCTTCCTTCAGCTTGTCTTTATTTCTCAAAATTAACTATGCCAAACGGCTTAAGGATACAGTATGTATGATTGATGCCATAGAAAACAGAGCTGTATGGCATACTATACACTTAGAAAGGATACAGAACATCGTTCCCAAGGCTAGAATTGCCTCAGTAAGAACACCAGCTTTTTATGCCTATGGCTAATGAATTTATCTTCCGAAATAAATGTATCTTTTGGACTTGGATCAATGCATGCCTTAATTAAAACCATGTTTCTGTATAAGCATCTAACAAGAACACATGAAGGCCCTATTTAAATTGGAAGAGAAAAGTATAAACCGGTGTGGCTTTTAAAACTAACTGCTTCCAGGTGCAAAGAGAATGGAAGTTTAGTGCTGTTTCCAACTTAATGCTTGGATGCCTTTGTTCTTGAAAGTGTAAGGTTTCCCTCATTCTCAGTTTTATGACTGCAGGTTTCTATGTTGCATAACACCCTATAACAGAGCACCAAAGGGCTTAGTTTTATTGTTTTGTTTCATTTTATTGACTGCATGTTTTATTCAGCTAATATGTGCCATAGAGGCAGGCAGTAACATCTCAATTACAGCGCCACTGCTCTTCCTTCTCTGTAAAAGACCAGCTTCAATCTGCACTTTATTATATTCACATGCAGATGTTAAAAAGCAAGAAAGGAAGGGTGAGGGAAGTCAGAGTTGAAACAGATCTTTTAAAGTATTACAAATGGAAAGGCTTTTTTTTCCCCAGGTAATCCTCTAAAGCTAAACACGTTCCAGTATATGATATTTAAGCTGTGGCAAGGCACCAAGCACCAGCAACTATTGCACAAAAATTGGTGTGAGAAAGTTCAAATCTAAATAAAAACTCCTCCAGAGTTTGATCAGAGCTGGATCTGGTATTTCACTTTACTCATTTCTACTATTGTGCATCCCTGTTGGAGAGCCAAAGAGACTTTGGCAATGCAACAAGCATACAAGCAAGAAATTGGCACTCGCTACGGCTTATTCAATGTCCTGAATATTAAAGCTTGTTTTACTAAGAAGGGGAATGCTGAACGGGATGACATTAGGAGTCTTCATAGTTTCTTTCGTAATGCCACTGGATTTTTTCATTCCCACAAGGGCAAAGAGACAGACTGGGTTAACGTTAGAGACAGATACAATCTCTTCCTGTTAATCAAAAGTATGCTGAGCTGGCAGGGCAGGCTGGAGGAACAGAGGGGAGAACATGAGAAAAACAAATCCAAAATTTCATTAATTAAAGAGAAACAAGGCATTCCTTTGCAAGTCGAGCTGTAATTGAAGTGAGCCAAAAAACCACCCCTCCCTTATTTTATCTGAAGGACACCAACTCTGATAATATAGCAGCATCAATCAGTTCAGCACGTGAGCTCAGGTCCTGCTAATGGACTTGAAAGTTTAATGTCTGGTTTTCTGACCACTCATAAATAGCCAGATGCCAACAACTACCAGAAAACACTGTCCCTGTAACCAGCAGATACTGATACCGAATGCTGTAAGGAGCGCCTCTTTGCCTTCCCATAGGAAGCGCCTGTGGGCCAGCAATGGATCGCTCCTGTGGAGGCTGGAGGCAGAGGCAGGGACTGTGGCATTTTCTAGCTGCAGACAAGGAAGTAATCTTTACAGTGTTTCAGAGATTATTAATAAATACTTTACTTTAGCTGAATTATTTATACTGCATTGTGAGCCTTCTGGAAAATGATGATAATTTCATCTTGTGTTTGTAAAGAACTCGAATATTCAATATCAGCTCAGTTAAAGGCAATTGGAAACAGCTAGATTTATTCACAGTGATACTTCATGCCAAATTGACAACAATAATAAAGAACGATTTCTTTTTAGTCTGGCATAAAGGGTAGCTTATTACATAGACATTCCCCTGTCTTCAAAGGGCAAAAACCTGGCTCAGCTTTTTCACATTTCTCCCACATCCTGATTTTAGCACGTGTCATTCTTATCCTATATTGGTCATTTTTGTCCAAGTGTAAGTGATCTGCTTAAGATCATTCTTAGTGGCAAAGTCACACAACTAAGTCCAAATGCCAACATATATCCCCCTACAGGACGCTAAGCCTGTTGCTCCACTCACTGACTACTACATCCTGTGGATTTACTGAATGGGAAAAGGGTAAAGACTTTGCAGATCAGTCCTGCAAGATGGGTGTGTTTCCTGCAAGGCCTTTGCTCCTGCGGTGACACCATGAACTAACATTTGGGCTGACACCTTACAGGAGCAGAGTATATTCCCTGATGTTCTTAACCCTGCTCAGCAACTGACCAAAGCCAGGGCTGATGCCTAAGTCTGAGGGGAAGATAGATGGGAAACTGCTGTACCTGTGACAGCTTCAACTTGTTATGTGATACTAAACTTGAGAAATTTTCCACATAACCTTCCAATTCCTGCTTCCTTAATTCATACCAAGCACAGAGTCAGCTACCTTTGGTGGCAGTGCTGCTGAAGGGCCAACGCTTGCGCTGTGGCACTCTTCCCTCTGTTCTGAAACCTGCTCTGCTCCTCACACCCATGCAAGTGATACAACAATCCCTGCTCGTGCTGGTTTGGATCGAAAAACGTTCAGCTTCAGGCACAGAATGAGCAGCCTGACCCCAGAAGGGACAATTTAAAAACTGCTTTTAGCAGCAGGCAGAAAGCAATCCCTTCCTTTAAGCTGAAGATTCCGAAATCTGTCAGAGAAAAGAAAAAGAGAGCGGGCTGGTGCACCCTATAAAGCCGGGCAGAGGCCAGCAGCTGCTCCTGCAGTCCATCAGCAGTGTGTGTAGGAGCAGCAACCAGGAGAGATGCAGCAGCACTGGGGCCCAGCACAAAGTGGGTCTCGTCTTCCAAGCCCCGTCCAGGACAGCTGCATAGATTGAGTTACTCTGACTTTATTGTTATCTATGATTATTTATTGAGCATCAACAGGATGCCTGGAACTGTACGAGGGACAAATAGAGTCCCTTCCCAAAAATGGAAACAATCAGGCTTTGTGTGGGAATCCTGAAATCCACCCAAACAAAAGGCTTCA
Source organism: Steatornis caripensis (assembly GCA_013398225.1). Classification (NCBI taxonomy): domain Eukaryota; kingdom Metazoa; phylum Chordata; class Aves; order Caprimulgiformes; family Steatornithidae; genus Steatornis; species Steatornis caripensis. The sequence goes on from VZSC01005041.1 coordinate 158,047, forward strand.
AGTCTCTGGGGCTGTTAATTCAGCACATATCATGAGCAACAAATTCACTTGGAAAAAGTTTTAGAAATCAGTGTTTGTTTGGTCTTTGACAGCTTGCTCTGAACCAGAAGTTAGAAGTCAAAGACCAAAAAGTAAACACACTTTTCCCTCAGTCCCCCAGTTTCTTTTTTGCCAAAGTACATTAAAATACATACCATTGATATCCTGATGTGATTTCTTCCATTACTTTTATGGCCATATAAAGATATTATCTTTGTCAGTTGGGCTGGATGCTTTCCTGTTGTAAATCAGCGTCACACCACTAAAGCCAATGTAACAACATAGAATGAAACTATGGAATGATATGGACCTATATGTATGTTTATTTTCTGAATGGGGAACATGGTAGCAAGGCTTAATGATCAAACACATTTATTTCCTGCTGAGAGAGAGAAAAAACTATCATTCTAACTGTATGTAGTACATACTAAATTATTGTTATTCAACTTTCATGTTAAATCCCCAATAATCTGAGTTCTGTTCTGTGGTGAAAACTATACTGCAGCTCTGCTACTGGTAACATCATAAATACAGCGTTACAATAACTAATGCTGCCCTCCTATGACACACTGCAAATTAAGAGCATTATTAACAAAACCTGAAGTGGATGCATATGTCAAGTCTTGCTAGATGAAAGTGTATTTTTTCAGTTTTACTCCCTTCACTATATCACAAAAATATTATTTTTCAGCTCTGTACAACCATACTGTATATTTTTAATATTATACTAATTGAAAAACTGTTACTGTATCCTACCCTTTGTACACAGGAAATCAGTATTCAATATATAGGGTATGATTTGGGAACAAAAAAATCCTTTGTTAATATTCCTCTCTAAATGGTGACTCCTTTATGTGGTTTTCATGAAGCAAATTGTCTTCAAACAAGGAGAGCTTCAGTGATGCCTCTACTTCTGCCAAAAGAATCTCTTCAAGTCAATCTTCATGTTCAGTTACGTGGAATAAAAGACCAAAGCCGCAAACCCTGATTTCTCATACCACAGGAGCCCACATGCAGCTGTAGTGTGAACAAGTATTAAACCTGCACTGCTTTAAGAACCAACAAGGCGTGCAACATACTAGAGGAGAAGGGAATCTGTCGTTCTGTGCCATGACCACAGCAGGACCAACATCACTTTCTTGCATGTGAGCATATTGTGGGGCATTTAGTGTCCAGGAACATTCATCTATACTGCCGTGGAATTTCATTTCACTCTGTCGAAGTGAGCAAAGAAAATTGTATTACCAAAGGCCTTCCAAGTTATTGACGTTTCCACGTGAAAAGGAAATAAACATACCCTTGGAAGAAGCAGCAACAGAAAGCTAAAGCGCGTCCCATTTTGGACCCCCCTTTGTGCAAAGCACGCTAGCAAATGTTGCTTTCACCAGCACACCAGCCAAACACAAACCTGGCTTATTTGGTGAGATCCAGCAGAAGCTGGTTTTCTGGGAGTTTAATCTGCGGAACTACAGCGCAATGGACAATGTTCACTGCTTGAATACGTAAATAACCTCTGCGTGAAAGGCATACGTGATGCCCTTCAGAAGGCGATCTGCACACTCGTGTTTGACACGCACCACACCGTGCTCGTATCTGAGGCTATCTTGGGAAGGAAGATACAATACACTTTTGGGGCTAAATCAGTGCGTACATCTTTGTTGCTGTTAAACATTTTGTTTTCTCAGTACTGGCTACTCCACTCCTGTCACAAGCAATATACCTGCGAGCGACCAGCCAAGAGCCCCGCAAGAGCTCCCAGGCTCTGGGAGCAGCAGTTGCGCTGTCCCCAACCCAGACTCTTTACTATGAGAGCAGTTTGGGCCAAAATAATTATTAAAACCTGCCTCAGGTACTCTTCCCCTCCCTCTCACCCCACAAATTATATTTTGTATGTTCCCAGCCTGACTTTTGAAAATTTATTAATGAGGTCAATAGTTCTTTTCTTAATGAAGCCCTGGCGAGCAGCAAGCAGGCAGACAAGAAGTGATGTGCCTGGACAGCACTTTTTTTTTTTTCCTGAAGTGGGTGTCGTAGGAACTGTGTTACTGCTAGGTGTGTAAGGCTGCACGGGGGAGTAGGTACCAGTCAGTCAAGAAACATGGACTCGTTAACCGACCTGGTTAAAGGAGTCACAGCATCAGTTAATCCCAGTGACTGAGGCTGGAGCAGAAACCTGGTGGAGCTGAGCCTAAGCCTTCCTTCGGCCCAGGAAAAAGAAATAAAGGCTGGGACAAGACTTCTCCCTCTTACAAGAGATAACATTTCCTCTACCTTACAGACACAGGCTGGTACCTGGAGGCTCTGTTTGAAAGCAACATGCACACACAGCCACCAATTCCCCTTTTATAACTAGTTAAATATGCCCTTAAGTAGTCAGAAAAAGCAGCAATGCAGCAAAGACCACTCAAAATGCATCATGTGAATACCTAGAGCTGTGAGCTTAATAAAAGCTCTTTACTGCCACAAGGCATAGCTTATAACATCGTGTTCAAAGTATTTCTCCATGTATACTTTGCCTGAATTCCTGGTCCCACCAAAGACAGGGGGAGTTTTGCCCTTCACTTCGGTGGGATGTATTTCACCTTTTGTGTTTAATTGCCGGTTGTTAGGGAAAGGAATAAATTACACTCCATTAAATCCAGGCACAGTAATAATCAACAAGTTTTTTCAAAAAGAAATGCTACCATGAGACCCCTTTATACCTAGCTGAAGTCTTAGAGGGTCCTTTGTAAGTGTTCTGTAAGTTATTTTCTGATACTTTTTTTGTATTCCTGGACGGTTTCACTGCATTTGCATCAAACCAAGTGGATCAACAAGAAAAACCAAACAAGGGAAAGCTGTTAAGGGATAAAAGACAAGATTTAAAAACCTTTAACAACCATCCACTTAAAAGACTGCAATGTTTAGCTAGCTTGTCCAAATTTACAGTGCAGCAAGAGCAATAATCTCTGTCAGTACCGGTTACAGCCCCTGCCAAGCTGAAAGCAATGTTGCCACTGACTTCTGTATGCAGATCAGATCCTGGAAAAGAGAGTTTGTATGCCAGAGTCAGAACAGCTAGACAAATGAATGTAAACACTGAGATTGAGATATACTTTCTCTTAGAGTTAAATTATTTTGCCATGAACAGGACGTTTGAAGTCTGTAATTCTGTGGTATGGAGATGACCCGTCTGTGTTTTAAAGCAGATTAGAGTGCATTGGGAAGCAAAGGACACATTGCATTACTTAAGCTAAATGTTCAAAATTCCACTTGCTATTGGTACAAGCTACACACACTGTATCTTCAGTCATGTGTCTGAACACGTTCCTAGTGAGCTTAAGCAGAGTATAGTTAACTGAACCAGCCTACGGAAACCTACCACACCACTGCAACCTGAAGTTGTTATTTCTGGTTTAGAAGCCTTTGAGTAATTTGCATCAAGATCCTCTGACTTCTCCTCTCCAACTCTGCACTATCTGTAAGGATTACATCTTACTTGTCCATCACAGTATCTTTATCTTCATTTAGACATCTTCATTTTATCATTGACCTTTATAGCATTAAAATTGCTTCTATTCTATCACCTTGGTGTCATGAAACATCTGTGTTGATGTAACATTCACCAATCCAATACACAAAAATACAAGTACAAAATATTGTTCTAATCCATTCTTCCCAGGTTGCCTCTCTGCTACCTCTTCTCAAGAAGTCTCACCATGCAGGTAGCAGTTGTATAAAACTGCCAAAGGCTTTCCTGCCATCCAGCCCTTGAACATTCCTGCTGCTGCTGCCTTCTGACCTTCTCTGACTTGAGAGCCGGTTTTCTAGAGTCTACAGATGTTATCGCTGAAAGCAACATATGCCATCAGCAAGAGAGAGGCTGGAAACGCGGCACTCCCTCACCAGTCAGCACTGATGCTCAGAATAATCATTCAACATGTTATTCATGTTTAACACATCAGTTCATTGAGCTGGCACTCTCATCCCACTTACAAAGGTAAATGAAGGCTAGAAGGGGTCTGTGGAAATCTAGAGCTAATGAAAATTATGCAGCTGGCTCCAAACTGTAATTCTGGCCCTGAGGTGCAAGATCTTGTACCATCTGCTCCTTCCAGAGAGCTAATATTAATGAAAAACTCATCACACCCCTGCTGAGTGAGGAAGCGCTGGCACACAGCTTCCGATAGATGCATGCAGCTTTCAACCATATTTTAGCACTGCTGATATGTAGTTTCTGCCAGCTTTCTGGAATATGGAAATTTGAGACATATAATCCATGTGAGTTCAGGTTGGTCAGCTGCAGCAGTTCTAACCAGGACATCCTGAGGAGTAATTCGTCCAGATGCTCTGAGCAGAGCAGGCCCAGCGAGATGGGTCTCTGGGCCATGTCAAGCTGCCTGTGCACACCATCGATGCAAGGTTCTGTGTCTCCAGGATTTCCAGGTATTTAAAACATTCAAAAATTGCCAAAGCCCTTAAATTCCAAACAAAATTTTCAGGTGGAAAAAGAAGGTCCAGTTAGCTCAGGTAGTTGGTAGTCCTTTGTTGACTATAAAGCAATACATCTCTTTTAAACCAGGTTTCACAGTCAAAAAAACATGTGTCTGATCTCGTCCCTACCCCACACCCCTTTTGATTGTATCTAAATTACGCCTTGTGGCCCTGTTAGCCTACACATACCCATCATCCTGCCCTTATTTAGGAGATGCAAGACTCAGAAACACTACATGAGAGTCTGCTGAACGAGAAATAGTTCTTCTGAGCCTCCAAACACTTGGAGGTTACATAGCGCTGCCATTAGCACATGTGGGAAAAAATGGTTCGCAGTAACATCCAAAAATATAGAGGCAAAAAATTTCTGTCTTGCTCCTACAATCCAGGGCTTCCCACCAATATTTTTTTCCACATAAAGATTTTAAAGCATGTATCGTGTTCTGCATGCCACTGAAACAATCAGCATTTTACTATTTTACTCAGAAAATATTTGCATCATTAGTGTACTTTGAAACTCGGAGTAACCAGACTGCCCAGCTATTTGCTTAGTTGCACAAGAGATCTCATGCTGCTAAACCCTCTTCAGAATTATCTTGCCCCCACCCCACTTCTCAGAAGAGACTTCCAAAATAAAATAAATCATTGATCCAGTGTCAGGAAAGCTGCCTTCTCAGTATTATCCCGTCCCAGTGTATTCTCTGTAGGACTGTTTCCTGCAAGTAATAGGGGTAACCCTGAGGCATTTTACGCATCCATACACTTAAAATTTTACACATAGATTTTTGCACTAACATCGCCATTATCAAAGATACAGGATCCCATGCCCATTGGAATTCTCAACAGATTGGTAGTAATAAAACCGTATGGAAAAGATGAGTTTCCCATACCAAGTGCGCTCCAGAAATTCTAAGATATATGCAGCTGATGCTTAAATTGCCCGATTTAAAATATATAGTTTGCACAAGAAAACTATCCCATAAGAATATTATTAAAGTTGCAAAGTGCTGAGAATTTCAGAGATGTCAGAATCAGGATTGCTTGACACACAATTTATCCACTTTCTGCATATCCCTTCAACAAGACATAACCCCTGGAGGGCTGACTTCAGCTAGGCCAGAGTAGCCAGTGCGGCTGAAATGGCTTCTGGTTTTAGCTGCTAAATATAGCAAAGCTGTCCCTATGGGACACATGCAAATTGTAAGCTATGGAAATCTCTACAATTTAGCCAAATGTGCATAGATTAGAAATGGTAAAACATATATCCTGGGGTAAAAAGCCAGACATTTCCTCCCCCACTGAATTTCAGGTCCTTGCTTCAGAGCATTGAAATATTTTACCTTTTCAAAGTTCACCACATTGTTTTGCCAGTGTATTGTTCTCTAGATCTACTCTCAGGAATTGTTTTGGCTAAAATTTTCCTAACCGGTTTAGGGAGACACCCAGCACAGAAAATTTCTTCCAAATTTTGTTCAAAATGGTTGATAGTCTGGCAAAGTGTATGCCAATCAAAACAGAGGCTTGTAAGAGGCAATGTTACACAATCGTCACAGTAAGAGACACCAGCAGCTCCGCCTGTAATATTTTTGCCACTTACAATTAATAGTCTGGAAAAAGGCATCTTGAGAAAGTAAAATAAGTAGCACAAAGAGGAGGAGGAGGGTTTCCAAGCAACCGCTTCATTTCAGTTTTGAGCTCATGGTGCAGAAGTGTTAGCAGCAACTTAAGGGGCTAGTCTCATCCCCAGCCTGCAGGAGACTGAAGAAACTAGGTTATAAACAGTAATTTCTTGCATATAACCTCAGATTAATGTACAGCAGGGGGATCAAAAGGAACACAATTTCAAATCATCGTGCCCACAGTTCATTTCTTTATGCAATACATCACACAGTCAGAAAATGTATTTGTATGGCCAAGTCACATTCCCACTGATTTTTGCAAATCCTCTGGTCTCCAGATCTTAAATTAATAGGGAGAAAATTTATAAAGAAAAAGCAAGTGTAAGTACCACCCTCTCTTAGCAAGCTCCTTCTGAAAATCTCCTTTCCAAACCCTGTTTCCACTGGTGCTGACTCAGTGTGCCACCTTATGCTGCCCAAACTTCGCTCGCTCAGTCATTGCTTACTTTTTTCTTGACCTTTTTGCTAAACTGTCTCTTGGAATCATCACGAGCCTAGTTCCAGCCTGCCATATTAAAGGCACTTAAACAAATGATCTGATTTCCAGGAGCTGCTGAGTATTGTCAGCAAGACGAGAGGACTTGCAGGCGCCCTGAATGTCCTGGAAATCAGGCCACTTTCGTCTATGCTCCTACTTTCAGCTTTTTCAGTTTTTTCTCCACCCAGTGGCCACCAACAGAAACAAATCACCTCATAAAAATACACTACTAGCATCCTATTTACTGAAATGCTCTATTAACCTGGCAGCAGTCTGCTGTTTTCTGGATTGCTGCTTTATGAAATATCACTGTGTGCCTCTGTTACAGCACCAAGCACAGGATTACGGAGGATGTGCTACATTATGGAAAACATAGGGGTGACATGCAAGTGATAGAAAGACGTCCTGCTTGAAACAGCGCTGTGTGTGGGGATACGAACTTACACAGCACCAGCCAAAATTATTATATCCCCACAAGATGTAAAAATATAGCCACGGTCAACAAAAGTAATTGCTACCATTGACAGGAGTGGAAAAAAGGTCAAAACAAATTGAAAACTATTGCCTCAATCCAAAGCACAGAAATCTACGATCTTTCATATAAATCAAGCAGCTGATGAAACCTCCGAAGCAGTTTCCTGCTGGTACTGGAAAAACACGGATTTCTTGACAGCTGTCTGCCCCACCTGAGCAGATGCAATGAGCTGCGGGTCTGGGCTTTGCAGTGGAGCTCCTGCAGGAAACACGAGAGGAAGGAGTCCTCTTCGGTCTGGCTACAGACTGCCATGAAACCCTCTGGTAATTAAAATTTAACTTTGGATTTTAATATTCAGCCAGAGATTTGAAAAATGCTTTGCTTCTGTAGATGATGAAAGCATGTTACCTTAGCCAGCTGGCAAAATTGTAAGGTTGTATTTATGTTTCATTACTAATAGCTATTGAATTAACTCTGTAATTGATTCTTTAAGAGTCTTTGCAAGATATATTCCATTCAGTATAATACAAAACAGTTCTGCTAGACATCAGCAAGGCTAGACCAAAATACTAACGCATATATACACATTTACCTGCATGTGTACAAGCATTTACACCCCTACACATGTATGCTGGATAGACATCTCCAGGAGGATTCAGGCCTGTAACAAGAGCTACCAGGTTAGACAACTTACAGTCTAAGACATAAAAAAAAAACCTAGGGAGATTCCGCAAAGTGTTCTATAAATTATTGTTTGCTTATGGAAAAATACAATTTTATTTATTATCTAATTCATTCAATGTTTGGCTTATATCTGTTTGACTGCATTACCAGTGCAGGGCTGCTCACTCTCCAATCACGACACTAGCGAGCTGTTCCCCATTGCACACCATCTGCTCCCTTTTCGTGGTCAGCCCCTGCTCCACCTTTTGACCAAACAAAGAGGATGTTTCAGCTGGACACCCGAACGCGCCGGGTACAAACACACACTTCGCCTAGCACCAAAAGGCAGCACATTTCCACAGCTCACAGCACTTTCCACTTTTGCCAGGACCTTTGAAGACTCCATTTGCTCAAGGCGAACTCACTGGAAACCCCGCTGCCCCTGAGCACAAAAAGCAAATAAGAGCTGGAAATAG
>VZSC01005041.1:166398-197459 GCA_013398225.1 Steatornis caripensis
AAGCAGCTGATGAAACCTCCGAAGCAGTTTCCTGCTGGTACTGGAAAAACACGGATTTCTTGACAGCTGTCTGCCCCACCTGAGCAGATGCAATGAGCTGCGGGTCTGGGCTTTGCAGTGGAGCTCCTGCAGGACACACGAGAGGAAGGAGTCCTCTTCGGTCTGGCTACAGACTGCCATGAAACCCTCTGGTAATTAAAATTTAACTTTGGATTTTAATATTCAGCCAGAGATTTGAAAAATGCTTTGCTTCTGTAGATGATGAAAGCATGTTACCTTAGCCAGCTGGCAAAATTGTAAGGTTGTATTTATGTTTCATTACTAATAGCTATTGAATTAACTCTGTAATTGATTCTTTAAGAGTCTTTGCAAGATATATTCCATTCAGTATAATACAAAACAGTTCTGCTAGACATCAGCAAGGCTAGACCAAAATACTAACGCATATATACACATTTACCTGCATGTGTACAAGCATTTACACCCCTACACATGTATGCTGGATAGACATCTCCAGGAGGATTCAGGCCTGTAACAAGAGCTACCAGGTTAGACAACTTACAGTCTAAGACATAAAAAAAAAACCTAGGGAGATTCCGCAAAGTGTTCTATAAATTATTGTTTGCTTATGGAAAAATACAATTTTATTTATTATCTAATTCATTCAATGTTTGGCTTATATCTGTTTGACTGCATTACCAGTGCAGGGCTGCTCACTCTCCAATCACGACACTAGCGAGCTGTTCCCCATTGCACACCATCTGCTCCCTTTTCGTGGTCAGCCCCTGCTCCACCTTTTGACCAAACAAAGAGGATGTTTCAGCTGGACACCCGAACGCGCCGGGTACAAACACACACTTCGCCTAGCACCAAAAGGCAGCACATTTCCACAGCTCACAGCACTTTCCACTTTTGCCAGGACCTTTGAAGACTCCATTTGCTCAAGGCGAACTCACTGGAAACCCCGCTGCCCCTGAGCACAAAAAGCAAATAAGAGCTGGAAATAGCATCCCACAGATTAAACCTTTTTCTGTTTGAAAGAGTGATTGAGAAGACTTGGTGGAGTATTTGCCTAGCTCTGCCCATAAAGATTTAAACTTGTTTGCTATTTTCCTCTCACCTTGAGTCTGTAGTTTACAACAAGCAGGGATGGTAGGTAGGGCGGGGGCAGCCAAGTAACTCAATGGTCCTCGGAGTGCTTTAAGGCAACATCATAAAAGGGATCAGGGACAGAGCTCTTAGCCGTGACCCCTCTCTGCAAACAAAGCAGGAATTACTGGGCAACGGTGTCGTTCGCAACATTTTCCCCTTGAAAGCACCTCTGCAAGAGCCATCGCGCAGGGCAGCGGCAGGCAGCTGCGCGCATCCTCCGAGTAAACGAGCACAGCCACGGGTTTGCGCAGCTCCGTGTCTGACCTGGCACTGTCACACTGGCCTGTGGAGCTGCAAACCTGCCACAAAGCTTCATGAATTACGTTGATTGAGCAATTTTCAGTATTTCTCTGGCTGACAGCAGCAGTGGTGCTCTGTCTGCCAGCTCTTGGCTAGACAAAGCAGATTTAGTGTCCCCCATCTGGTAGTTGAACTCTGCGTGCAATCTGCATGCAGCCACAGCCAACACTCAAACTGGGACCTCATGGGGCCTTGGCAGTGCTGGTACCAGGTAAGCCAACACAAGAAGTGCTGTGGTAAACCTGTGTCACCGGGAAGTGACTCTTTGCACCTGTGAGGAGCAGGTACAACTCTGAACTACAGCTAGCCAGGTTTGCAAAAAAGGAGCTTTAATAGCTATGCAGGTTAGAGAAAACTCACAGAGTTGGCAACATTTCTGGGACTTGTTTACACTTAATAGTGAATGCTGGTTACTACCAATATCTTGTTTGAAATACAAGGCTATTTAATAGACAGTTTACTATCCTAAGTTGAAGACATTATTGCGAGAATTGTGCATTTAGATAAGCCATCATGCCCTCCAAAAATCACGGCTTTTGCCTCTAGGTTGTTGATTTGAATCCAGCTCAAATCAGTAATGACCAAAACCAGTCACTCTGCAAGGGTGCTCGGTGACCTGTACGCACCGAGCTCGCAGGTACAGTCTCGCTGTCATTTGCATGTCTTGCCACGGAGCTGCCACCCGTGTCCATGGCTGTCCTTAAACCAGCCGTGTCACTCCACCACCCCAGTGCCCAGCACACGCTGACATCACCTTCACCACGTGTTCTTGAGTCTGAAATGACTGAAACTAGTGTTTCATCTCAAAGAAACAAGTATCACTTTCCCCACCAAGTGTCAGTTTATTTCGTTCATCCTCCTCTACTGTACTTTGCCCATGGTATGCCGAGGCTGGGCAGCGCCTGCGATTCGCACCGGCACCTCTCTGACACCAACACAACCTTCACCTACCCATGCCCTGCCAGTTGGGTCTCACCAGGACTCATTTTCACACAGTCTTTATGGTTTGGACTAGATGCTATCCTGACATGGAAGTGAATTAATCTGGTTTTGGACCATGACGCCTTCTCCAACAAAACTGTTACAAAATACTGAACCTGAATTTCCTCAGAGAGTCTTCTCCTTGCTCCCGCATCTCACTTTCTTGTTTTGCGCTATGAGTGCTTTTTGGTTTCATTCTGTGCAACAACTTGTGAATCCGTGTAACTGTGGCCAAGAAAACCACTGTAGGAGGGTTTTTTCCTGATCTTTCAAAAGCCTGAACACCCATGGTCGTCAGTGGTGTTGCTTTCTCCATTTATGCTCAGCAGCACAGGGCAGCGGCACGTGCAGGCTACCTACACGAGGGAGATCCCTTCCAGCTGCTTATGATTTAGCATTGCTTCGTTCAGGCCTTCTCAGAGAGCACATGTAACCTGCAGGTACTTGTCAAATGTGATGTGCCAGTTAGAAGAAAAGAATTGCAGATCCTCTCATTTCAGCCCCGTTTCAGATTTTCCATTTAATTTCCATTTAATTCCAATTCATTCAAAATTTTCTTAAATTCATCACTGGTGTATTCTACTTGGATATACTATCGGATTGACACAATGTAGGTACAGTTATAGAAGAATGTGCTGTCCTCCCTAATCAGGACAGCGATGTGCACAGCCATGGCCAGGTAGCACCACAAGACAGGGCTGAAGGCTTACGCACATACAGTGGCAGCCTTTGGCATGGCTGTACACTGAAATCCTTTCATCTTCAGGGTGTCCTTCAGAGTCGATACAGCCTGAGGTCTAAATACATCCACAGAAGCAAACCATTAGCAGCTTAGGCATCTGAGTGACTGGCTCCCACCATCCAGAAGCACAGTTACATCTCTAAATACTTACTGTCGTCTGTTTAACTCTTCCCCACCCTGAGTTTAGAGAGCAAGTGATATTTACGACATTTGCACACATGTGCACACATGCTGCTAAACACAACATTTTATTTTCTGTTCTTCTAGTTTAGAGAAACTCTTCCTTTACTTACAAAAAGGTAGATTCAGGAGGCCAAGGTCTGCAGGAGCCAGAGAAGTGCCCCCCCACAGCTGCCAGGCAGCGGCAGCCCTGCAGCCTTTCATGCTCCCGCTTTGCCAGCATGCTGGGACAGCACTGTTGTTAGCACAGCCAGCAGCCAGAGAGGCAGGCTCTGAAAATCTATCATGCAATTTTATTCTGGGTGAGGTACCAAGCAGTGCAGCAAGCCCACTAGATAGGCAGGTAGAGAAGGAGGCAACACTGGATCCTCCACCGCTTCTTATCCCTAATTATCTGTGCGATGATGGCTGCCCTGTCTATACTGACGTACTTCGTTAGTATCTTCAGGCTTTAAATAGATGCTGTCTGTCTGCCATGCCTATATAGTTTTAGGCCAGCAAAAAAATGCAGGTTTAAAAAACATGCTGATAAAAGTCTGTGTGGGATTCATAGTGATAGCAAAAAATTAAAACCAAAATGACAAGTGTTCCAGCACTGTACAGTCAGCATTTGTTCACTTGTTTCTTAATGTGAAACAATCAAACACTTAAAATATGCAGGGACACACACACAATTTGTATGTATAAACATACATTATTTAGACCAACCGAATTCAAGATCTGCAAATAGTCCATGAATTATTCTGTAATTTATAGTTACCCCATCTGAGAATATGCTTTCACGGAAAGATTTTTCTTTTTCAATTAAAATTCATTATGTTAGCCTCCCAACCAAGCAGGCAAAATAACACAGAGGGAACATAAGGTATGACCCATGGGCTTTGCACGTCAGTCTGCTCCCAGACATGATTTTCCCCGTAAGTCCCCCACGGCATAAGTAGAAAGCAGGCTCTGAGCCAAATGAGCAGTTTTGTTCACATATGTCTCCCAGCCAACACCTTTTCAGGAGGCACCTCAAACACAACAGTAGTTTGAAACCAGCAAGAGCCTCCTGCACACGCACCATTCGGCTGATCCAGAAAACAAGCAGCGAGTCAGATCGACTGCTCCCCACGCACCTGTAGGCTCAGCCCATCACCTCGCTGGTGTGGGGCTTAGGTACCATGGGCACAACGAAAGGTTTTCACTCTCCTCTCCGTAAGTTTGCATGCTAAACCACCGCTCAGATCTGATTTCAAATGTAAAATCCCTGCTGCAAATTAACATCCAACTTTCCTTTGCTGGATTAGCCATGAAGTAATGGTTTCCTTTTTAGCATGGCTGCCCAGCTAGTGAATCCTGCATAACACCGGGACTGTAGCTTGTGAAGCCACATGCTTCTGTATTTGTACTGAAGGTTGTCGAGTTTCTGCTCATTTCACTTCTGCTCCTAACCTAGGGCTTCCAGAGTCTTGTCTTAATACTTATATTCAAAAAATAATAAATAATTAGTTTTTCCTCTTAGCTGTGATGTATAAAATGACTTGAGATCAAAAAAAATTATAAAGAGGGAAAAAATATGTTAACACTAAAAATTTAATACTTTGTCTATCCCAAAAAAACCTATGAAAGCTAACATGATTATGGCTGCAAAAGAAGATGAAAGGTGCCCTTCAGAGAGAGAATAAATGTGAAGTCAGACTGGTTCGGGTCCTGTATTCTGCTTGCGGCACCAACACCTGTTGAGTTCAAGCACTCAGAAGAAAGCTCTTCTTAAAACTAAGTGCCTCTGACTCTCCGAGCCATGGTTCACTTTCCTGTCCTTGCAATCCCCAAGGAGTTGTCCAGGGAAAGAAGAGGGAGGGGGAGAGCAGCAAAAGCAGACTTTGCATTCCTGTTATTTTTAAATATAATAACAAAAAGATCCGCAAGCAGAAAGCTGGGAATATTCAAAGCTTCCCAGACCTTTGTACAACATTTTTGAAGCCCAAAGGGAAAAACAAAACAAAAAGGAGCAGTAGAAGCCAATTTTAAAGTTTCCTCTGCAGGTCATCTTTGAGATGAAGTCACAGATTTCCTCCACATAATATGGTCTGAAAACACATTATGATGATATTGATGGTTTCTGCGCAAAAACACCAGTGCCAGAAATTGAATTAGAGCTCTCCTGCTGCCTTCTCCCAAATACTGATGAAGCGCACAGCCTGAAGTCTTGTTTCCTTGTAAAAAAATTATGAAGAGAGTAAAATCTCCTGTCCCAAACACAAGCAGTTTTACCTGCTAGAATAAAATATTGCTATTGCTATGGGTGCTTCAGAGATCCTTTCTAACAATGCACATCAAGTGATACTGCAGCCCACCCACACAGCCTAGGTGCCTGGCGTTTTGGGCTACTACATCTTATAAGTGCCCTGATGCATTTTGTGTAGCGGGAGCACAGTGGAGACACGTGAAAGGTATCGCATACCTGATGCAAACCCCAAATCTTCCAGTTCTTCCCTGAAGATTTGTGTGTTGATCCACTTTCCTTTGCTAAGGACCTTTCTGAGCAAAGAAGCCTGGCTGGCCAAAGGCAGTTCAGATTGCCAGCAAGGACCCGAACTGTGAATAGAAAACCCATCAATTATAAGCACGCCTAGAAAGTATTCCTCTGCATTTTGTATCTTTACTCTTTATGACATCAGATGTGGACTCATCTCCAAAAAAGAGGCAAGGAAGAATCCTCAGGAAAAAAAAAAAAAAGAGTTAAAGAAAGGACTTCAACCTGCAGGCTGAACAGTTCCTTCTATTTGTGTTCTGCAACTCCCCAGGACTGCCAGCAATGCCCAGCTGATCGCATCTGATCGGCATAAAACATCATCTTTACCTGACACTGTTTTGTCCAAGAGGAGCTCTCCGAATTAATTCCGCAGGTTTCTCAGAACCTTGACAATTCCTTTTTGATCTTCTCAGGGATGCTTAAACCCAGTCAGAGCAGTTTAAAATGAATGGCAACTCTTCTCATAACACTATCCCTATTGCTATGGCTACTGAATTTCCCTTACACAACAACTACAGGTAAAATCAGGTCACTACATAGTCAAAATTAGCACTGTTGCAAATATTTCCTCCCTCTTTTCTGTCCATCTCTGAAAGACTTTGTTAGCCGAGGTACCACTAAGCCAATGCTTTGCAGCCTGCCGAGGAGCGAGCCAGGGTAGAGGTGCAGAACTGCAGGGCGAGCACTGCAAACGCACAAGACAGAACTCCGGCTACCGAGGAGCACAAGACACAAGGCCAGCGCACATGTCTTCCACGTGGGTCAAGAGAGGTGACAGCACAAAGCCCATGGTGGAGGAGCTGCAGCAGAGCCCTTCCTGTTGCCAGGGTGGCTTTGCTTGTTCACAGGACTGATACAGAAAGTATGCGTTAAAAAAGCTCTGCCATGATAAGTTGTGTCCACACAGTTTGTATCTCTACCCTGAAAAACCTTTTAAGTTTTTGGGAAAACATCTCGTATGCAAAAATTTAGGGTATAGTCATATTTCAAATATTCAGAAATAGCTGTTTCATCCAGATAACCCCAGCCCCATCACAAAATATTTATCAGTGGATCAGACCCATCTCCTTTGGGAAAGGCATGAAATAGATTTTCCTGTTCTCACTCGGTTCAGGATTGGGTTTTGTCTCATTTCAGACCCCCTTGAGGATTCATTAGGTTGCAGGTGGGAAGCACACAGTGCTTGAAAGCAAAGAATTTTCCTGCTAAGGCTAATAGCCAGCGTTTCCATACTTGGGCTAGCCAGATCACAGTGGGCAATTACAGAAAATCCATGACATGCCAGAGCAAGAGCTGAAGAAGTTCAGTTTAGCTGAATTTCACACCATGTCAGAGTCCTATTTGCAGCTTAGAAAATGAATTTAATAAAGCTTTTCTGCTGTAACATGGAGTGTCAGCTAGCAGATTCTCTGACACCTGCTGCTCTTTGAATCTGATACCATATTGCAGCATAATGTGGTCTAAAATTAGACTTCACACAACACACCAGGTTTCAATCTTTCAGAAGATAATTCTGTTCAGCACCTTTCATTCCCTAGCAGCGTTTTGGGACACGTGTCCTTTCTTTCCTGCCCTCTCCTGGATTAACACTTGGAATCTTTAAGCAAGGGTTTGAATCAGTCATAAAAAGGAAAATAAAAACAAACCTAAACGGAAATAGCTTCATTTCCACTTGATTGCAAATTATACCATGAAGAAATATACATGCCAATTTATACAGTTGCTTCCTACCTGCACCCCCACAGAACAGAGATAGCATAAAGCTGGAAAGCTTTCAACTTTGGGTGCAGAGAATTATTGTCTGAGAAGGAAAAATATCCAAACCTTACATGACAGTCGGGTGTTTGAATATCTATTTGAAGACCACGAACCAACTACAGGAAGAAGCCAATGACAGCTCCACAGGATAATGCAATTTTTCTGTATAAATTTCACTCATTACCAAAGAAAAGAATTAGCCTGATCTATTTCTTTCTCTAATCAAGATACATTTTTGTATTACGAATTTAAATGTAATTAAGTGATCATTTATTCCTTTTAGAGAGAATTGACTGCAGTTAATGCTACCGTTTATTCTAAATAGCAATTAATTTTTTTAAAATGTGCCTAGCCTTTAAAAGCGAAGTTGGCTCTGAAACCCAGCTGTCATCTGCTATCACATAGGCAGCTTCTTTCACAAGACAAATACCTGTCTCGTCTTTCCCAGCTACCCGCAAACTCTTTAAACAATGTAGATCTTTCTTACATACATAGCGTCTTGCTGCCAAGAAACCTAGCACTGGTTGGTGCACAGACAATCCAACACAGACAATCCGTGTCTTCAAAAGAATTTAGAGGAGGTATAATTTTAAAAATAAAACACAAAATAAATTCAGATGTAGACATTAAAATGTATGGAATTCACCATGGCAAAAAAGATGCAGTCCTTCCACTGGTAAGAAATTGCTCTAAGATATCCAATAGGATTAGTAACCATGCTCTCATCTTGGGAATTACAATCGATCTACTTTTTGTATCAAAATCAAATGGTTTCCAAACTTAGAATGTAACATGCTCCTTCAGCTTACAAATGAGCTGGAGTGGAAAAGTAAACAGATCACAAACACTAAACTGTAAATCATAAATACCATGTAAATTGAAGGAAATAAGATGTCCAGTGGAAAAAAAAAAGTAAGCTCCTGCATTTCAACTGAATGTCCGGAATATTGTTTTGTACAAGACACCACCCATAAGACTGAAACTGAATCTGATTGACTGCCTTAGTCAATTCATAAAACCTTCCTTCACCGAACGTGTTTAAGCAAGTGAATAGCCTTTCCTTACAGCAGACGGGGGAAGTTCACTGGGGTAGGGAACAGGAGCACAGCAGAATCATGCCACGCGGAGCATCACTAAAGCAGCCCTGAAACCACACACGTAGGTGCGGGTTTTCCACGTGTGTCCCAGAACAGTATCACATACTGGTTGACAGGTAAACCCCAACAAAAGGTTTAAAATCGAGATTGATAAACACTTAATTTTTGACAGTGTGAAGTGAACTGAATTCTTTTCACACCAATACCACATTTTAGATCAAGAATGACTCTAAAATGAATGCCTTTACACCCATCAAATTACGATCTCTTCAGCCTCCCCAACAAAAATGTATTGCTGTTGCCATTTCCATTCAAAACATGGATGAAGACTGAAATCGTGCTCTGCGCCAATATGCAATGATCCCTACAAACTACTAACATTTTCCTGAAAATCATATGGGTCTGAGCAGAAGCTGAAGAGAAAGGAGAACATAAAGCTTCTATATATCTCATTTTGCTTAAACTAGCTTCACATCTTCTTGAAAATGCAATCTACATATTGAAACAAAGGAAACATCTTAATGGGTACATTACAATAACAGCTCATCCCATCAGTCTCCATCCATATGGCAAAAGCCTTGTAATCTGAACGGAAAGAAACTCCTCAAGTATTCCTGATGTATTGTCAAGCTATTCAGCCCATCAAATTTACATCTATGAAAATACACACATCCCATTTTAGAGATAATATTCATTATGCTCATCGAAAGTATTCAGTCTAGTTTTTATGTTGGAGGTACAGGTGCTTATTTATAGCTCAATAAATTAAAAAAAAAAAAAAATCCGAGAACTTTAAACTGCTGTGACCTGCCTGACTCAGAAGTGTTCTGCAAGTATTGAAAATGTTGGTGCTAAAACCTTTCAAAAATACCAATAATCCAGAATCTGCTGGTTTGGTAACCTCTGTTGTAACCACACCAGAGTTTTCCTTCTTAACCTGCATAAGCTCTTGTTCCTAGTCGTCCCCTGATGCATCCCTCAGTAAACCAAGGGTATGACTAACCAGGCATACAGGTGGCTTGTAAGGGTTCATTAATTAAAACATACATTTGTAAAATACTGAATATCTTCAGTATGCCTAGAAATCTTCAGATGCATATAAATGCAGCTATTTTAAAATTTGAAACTACATGCATAAGAATTATAGGTTATAAGATAAGATTGTCTAAAGCAGGCATATGGAACATGTTGTAGTTTGAGACATGTTCAGGGCCTGGAGAAGAGAGCCAAACTTGGGTAGTCTGGCTACACAAATTCCTGAGGTTTGGGCGGTAGCTCGTTAGCATCGTTTTATGGCCATCCAAAGTTGATGAGGGACTTAGTCGTAAATTATTTATCTTTTATTCTGTTTGATGATGATGCTGTTTTGCATTTTAATCTGTTTTAATCATTTTGCATGCTATGATTAAGAGAGAAAGAAATAAAGAGGGTAGATCAGGACAGGCACAATCTTATCATATATATCCTTAACTAAATTGAGCCTGGGATCCCAGGCTGAGATCGTGCTCACGTACTACGAAGTATCCCCAGAGCAGTAAAAGAAATCTCACTGTCCTGAGGTACCAAACATTTCCACTGGCCCCTCTCTCCCACCCTATAGCTCAGACTGCGATGGGTGATTCCCTAGCATACACAACCATGCGAAGGAGTAGCTGGGTGATGGAGGACACAGCCGAGTGCAGCCAACGCAGAGCCCTGCACGGCATGACTGCAGAAATGCACAGGAGAGAAAGTATACGCGGGGGTGGTGGGGAGAGGAAATTGTGAAAGCTATTCAGAGGCACTGCCAGCGAGGAATATTTTTACATCCTTCGCAACTTTGAAACAAGTAATATATTGCTTCATGTATGTTCAAAGTTCCCAAAGTCAGGAGCACCTGAAAGAGGGAAACCTGACTCAAGCACAAGCTAGCAGTAATGAAAGTCACGCCCAGAAAACGCACAAGGATGTATTTTAAAAAAACAAACAGTAGCAGCCTCCAAGACAGGAGGGGTGGGTTTGCCTTCACAGAAACATGGTCTTCTTCAGCTGTGGCAACCAGCAGAACTGTTAGGCAAAGGAGGGACCAGAGGGACCAATCCAGAGGGACTCATGCAGGGTTAGGTGGCCGTTTTCCTTTGTTTAATACATCTTGACAAATGATTTGACATGCACATGGCCACAGGGAACCCTTTCCAACAGATAAAATGGGAATTCACCCATCTGGAAGGAATCACATGCAAAGCCCAACCCCAGTTTACCCCTGTATGCCCCATTACCTGCTTAAACACCTATTCTGTCTGGATTCAGCGGCAATAGGCAAACTGCAGTTTAATTCACACGCAGAGAGTTTCGATGAGCACTCTTTTGCTACCTGAGTGGTAGATGGGAAGAGCTCCTGGTAATTCAAGATACTAAAAGCATACGCTAAGGAGAAACTAGGCAGGGAAACCAGCTGTAACTGCAGACTCTGCTTTACAGACAGCCACTAAATGGACTGTCAGGGGCTTACAGCACCATAAGAAAGCTTTTCAGTTTTTTATTTTGATGGATACATGGCTCTGTACCTATGTACCAATCCAGGACTAACTTAAATGAAGTCTTGTTTCAGAAACAGGATGAAATTATAGTTACCAAAAGAAATGAAAATTGCTTCACAGGGGCTGTGTACCTGTACGATAGTGTAGGATAAAGCTGCAATTCATTTTCTAAAAAAAAAGCCATTTAGGCTGTTACCACTATTACTAACCCCAGTATGCACCCAGTTTCGATAGCATAAGGATGCCTTAGGCCAGTATTAACTTTCTTCCCTGCTTGGAAACATACCAGTAGGACACAATCAGGTCCACAATAGAGTGATGAAGTACCGCTGGCATTACAGAGGACGTCAGAGCAAAAGTGAACATGTCAGACTTCACATTCAAACCCAGAATGAGCTGCTACTATACCTTCTTTGTACAAGAATCAAGAAGGGGTGGCTGAAGCACTGCAGTAAAGGTGAGATGCAGCCACCACATCAGTGGTTTGTAGGTCTCTGCAGGTTGCCCAGCAGGAGGCACGCACTGGGGGAGTGCAGCCTGTCCGACCCGCACGCAAGGACGGCTCACGACCACATGCTGAGGAACCCTCAAGAGGTGCAGGGGAGAGTACTGTCGATCCAGCATCAGAGCAAGTGGGAAAACCAGAACAAGCCACACACTGCTTTTCTGAGCCAAAACAGAATAAAAAGCCCTTGCTTAATCACAACAGTCAAAACAATGAACAACAAGTAAACAGGATTGTAAATTTGTCATTGACTTGACTGAGCAACCACTGTAAATAACAGGAACCCAGATGATGCTCCATGTAGACAATCAATTGTCTCTCATTGAGCAACTGAGATTGAGGAACTGCTGAAAATACACACGCATTTCACTCCTGCTTGGGTAATGCATGGCCTGTGGAAAACTCCTGACGAGCTGTACAGTATGCAGTCTAAGATTTGCCTGTTCCATCAAATTCAAGCATGAATAATAGGAGCTCAAGTCTCTGGGGAGATGTAAGTTAGTTATGATGTATGGTTCAAAACAGGCAATAAGTCTGCGACATACCAGGTATCTTCTTACTGGATCCACAGCAAGTTTTCCTTAACTCACTGTTGCTAGGTAGTTAATCAAGATGTAGTCTAAAAAAGTTAAGGGATTCTGTAGTTCATAATTATTGGCTAAAATGTGTTTTCAGTAACCTGGCTATTTGCCTGGTGCATGATTTTTTTCTGAGATTCAGTCCATCGAGCTGTAATAAAGCCAAGAGTTAGAAGAGGAGATGTCCTCCAATTTTCACAGAGGAGGAGGAACACACTTTCCCGTTCCCCTTTATCGTAACTCCTGATTACCCTGTCTTGCAGAAGGTTGATCCAGATGGTGAACACAAGACTGCAGGCAAGCACGCCTCAAATGAATTCTCGGTGTGGAAGGGTGGAATAAGCCATATGTTTTCACAAATTAGGGGTGACTCTCTAATGCCTGAGTGATGAAGCAGATCCAAGAGTAAGTTATGCATGATCCTCCCCAATGAGTGAAGAGAAATGTTTTATTCAGTACCTCATGCTGCGAGCTATATTTATACCAAATGTATCTCTTTGTACGTTTTAAAATGTTATCTGTTAAGAGGATGTTACAACTGCAAGGGCTGGACAAAAGGACTATGTACACGGTCATTTAAAAACCAAGAGTTACGAGAGGGCTGTATGTCGCCTTGACACCATCCAGCTGTGAAGTTACTTGTCCAGGTGACTCAGAAAGGCCAAAGACCCTAAAATCCAGCTAGCAAACTGCCTTGGAGAAAGCCTTTTTGCTCTATGCACAAGGTACAAAACCTCTGAGACCATCTGACCAGAGAAAAAAAACCAACTAGCACCTTGTTTTCCACTCTTTGTTATAGTAACTATCCAGTAGCACAATGTGTGAGGCTTTTTTTAAAAATTCTCAGCTTCTGGGTTCTTTCAATTACATTAGAAACTTACTTTTTTCTTCTTTTGCTTCCCCAAAGGCACATAAAAATTAGACATCAAACCAATATTACTTATTATCATTACTAAAACTATGATTCTCTTAATCTCAGAAATGTTGTGGAGAATTTATAAGCCTCCGGTAACAGAGAAGGTTGCCCAAGTGGAGCGGTAGGAGGGAGGCGGCCCTTTGCTTGCCCCACAGCCCCAGGAGCAGCGTCCCCGGGGAGCACAGCCTGCACAGGTTTCCGACCCACCCGCCGCCCCCGGAGCTGCCACTCTGCCTTCAGAGGCAGCTTACAGCAGAGGAGATGCAGCCAAACAACAGCGCTCTCGCAGGAAGACTATATTTCAGATGGAAAGAGACTAATGGTAAAAGCAAAAGCAAAGATCATTCTGACTGAAAATCCATAGCTACTCTTGAACATAATAACTACAATCACATTTATTGACCAAGTAGCAGAGTTAGAGCCCATAGGCAAGATCACCAGCTAAGATGAATCGCCATAGCACCGTTAACTTTACCACTCCACGCTTCATCTCACCCACTGTGCTCCCAAAATGGCCATGGTATAGTTTTTTCCTTTTATCGTACAAAAACGCCAACAATTTAAAAAATTACATTTGCTGTATCGCTTACATTTCACTTATTTTACACCTCACTGTAATTCATTCCCCAGCCGAAGCTGTATCTAAACACATGCAGCAACGGAGTCCACTGGCATCCCGCTTATGAAACCCATGAACTGAAAAGACCATAGGAAAAATTTTGAAGCTATCTCCTGACCTTTTACTCAGTTGTTACCTTCTGCAACAGAATTTCTCAAAGCTCCGCTGCTCTGAATTCTTGCCTGTCTCATGTAATGAGCAGATGTGGCAAAGCAAGGATTTGTAACATGATGAAAGTTATGATGACAGGTCATTCTCTGCCAGATTTTTGTGTTTTTACAGGCTAACGCTGAACTGCAGCACTTTTTAAAAATTCAGCTTCTGACAAGAACACATAAAAAGCATGTCAAAGGCAACGGTAAGTCCACTAAAATACTTCTCTCGAGTCAAACAGATCTGCACTCTGCAGGACCACGCAGATCATACTCAGCTTGAATTTACTCATAAATATCGACCCCAACATCTCAGGACTCATGGTGCTCTGCACGTCCCTTCTAGCACCTAAAAATAACCCCATGTGTTACTTGGTGAGGGGAATCGAGATGATGATATGTAGGAATATTTAACTGGCAGAAGGAGGAAAAGCTGAACCCAACGCTGAAGAAAATGATAAAAGGAAAACAGTCCTCTCTCTCCCCTGGGCAGTAAAGCAATTACAAGCGAGAGAGCTGCTCCGTGGTTATTATTGCAGGCTGAAGTGGTAGCATTCTCCGTGATTATCACAAATGTCTCCACTGGGAGGAGGGAAGTGGGAGGATTTACCAAGCAGCAAATCCTCGATTTCCCTCCCCCCATTCCCGGTGATTCCTGCTGAACTGAGCTCTGTACTGCAGAGAGGTGCAGCCTTAGACGGCTCCAGCGGATTTATACCAGTCTCCTAGCAGAGCCAGACCAGGACAGGGCAGGGCAGCCATGGGGACCACTTGTGCATTGAACATGGCCTTGCCTGGCTCACCCACAGCTGGCGAGGGCCACCAGGGGTCCCACAAAGCCTCTGGCTGAAAGCTGGGGTATCTTGGTATCCTTTCTAATATTTTTAAACACAGTCTTTTGTCCCTTTTTTCTTTGATTCAGGACACTTTGAAAAACATTTATGAAATCAAAATTCCAAGATATTTCTTCAGAAAAAAGTCAAAATGCTTCAACTTAGTGTCAACATTTGTAAGTGTTGCTACACAACTAAAACTTTGCTCAAAATATTTTGATGATAACAAGACAAAAATGGTAAGAGTGAAATAAAACATGTTGATAACATATCTCTGGAGCCTGAAAGAAAGAAAAAAATAAAAAAAAAATCAGGGTTTCCGTCTAGCTGCAAAAGTAACCAACAGTGCTGACACCTACCAGATCCCTCTACCAAATGGGCTGATAACCGTGTCTAGCTATTAGGGGTATGCCTATGCAATGCTTTGCAGGCTGACACAAACTTGTTCTACTGATGCGTCAAACCAAAAGCAATCCAAAAACCAATAAAGCAAGTAGTTTGGCAGGATGCTGAGCCCAAGCCGATATACTTCGCCATTTGGGCCACGTATGAGCTCAGGGCTGGCCCCACGCTGACGCCACTTCACAACAGCTGCCCCATGAGAGTTCGAGCACAGATAACTCGCGAACTGCAAAACACTCTGCAAAACACTCCAGAAACATGCTTGTAAATGTCTACAGTATAATTAGACTAACAATAAGGCCCACGAAGTTTAAAATACATCATCAACCCTAGGACTACTTCCTTTAGAAGTGAAGTGTATTATTAGTGGGCTACAAGGGGAAATTGTCTGTATTGTCTAAGCAATACCTGGTCCATTAAGGGAAAATCTGCCTACTGGCCTGCTGCTTTAGCATTTTCCTGGCTACACCGACATATGGTTCATTATTATTGTGCATTACGATAGCCCCTAAGGAACCCAGCTATATCAGGGCCTCAGTCTGCTAAGCACTTGTACAAACACAGGAAAAGAGCCCCTCCTCTGAAGAGCTTGCTGTCTAAACAGAGGAGACAGACAAAGGGCTGAGATGCTGTGTGAGGGTTTGCAAAACTCATCTTACAGTCCGGGTTTTTTTTTACCTCCACTTGTTTTTTCTCTTTGGTGAAAAGATTTTGTTTTTCAAGAGACAAAGGAAAATGAAGGGAGGGACATAAAAAAAGGCTGGGGAGGTGAATGGACAGCATGGAAACCAGGAACAGGGAGGTCGATGAGAAGAAACTGAGACATGAATAAATACAGGCAATTTTTATATTTCCAAGAGGAAGGGAAGCATCTCACCACATGTGCAGTAGATAAAACTAAGAGTAATGGGTTCATACTGCAGGAAAAAACATTAGATATTACAAAAAAAGTTTTATGGAAATAAGAATAGGGAAACCCAGGGACAGACTGCTGGGAAAGCTGGAGAGACACCGACATTGGAGACCCTCAAAAACACATTGAACATTTATCAGGAATGACCTAGACGTAACTGACTCTGCCCAGGGCTGGAGGCTGAGCTCCCTGCCCTTGCAATCGCTCTCCCATTCCTGTTGTTCCAGGAGTGTCACCTCTGTCACATAGTTTTGGGCTAGGATCACTGCTCTGCTATGGTGGTCGTAGGTACAAAATGAGCAAGTTTAAGCTCACTCAGAAATACAATTAGAAATGAAACCACCTCTTTCCCCACGTTCTCATTCATTTTTGTACTCATATTTCCCCATACATCTGCTATCTTGAGACATCGGTAAAGAGGGACCATATACACAAGGGAATATGTCCGAAAAGGGAAAAGAAAGTCCAATCTTTTCAACCTCATATAAAAAGCCAAACAGTTGCAACAGTCTGAGTTGTGTTTCCTGGGAAATGCTAAAGTTGCCCCAAGTCCACCGTAGACCCCGCAGCCCACGAGTATGGAGAGAGAGCTCTCCAGAGGGCTAGACGGGAGGAAGGAACAGTGGATGACAGCAGTGCCAGCCGAGAGGAAAGCCTTTGCGAATTCCTTGAAACGGATCCGTGACACATTAGGTAGGACTGATGTCCTGAGCAGTCCCCTTGATTTGTGAACGATCCCTTTCTACCTCTTCACTGAGGACAAAGTGAGCACTTAAGATAACCAGAGCTGGGAGCACTCAGAGTTTATGACGTGGGGGGAAAGACCAACAACTGATGAGGGTCCAAGTGCCTTCCTTGTCTTATGAAGCAGCAGTGACATCTAATAGCAGGAGAGTACCCATCTGCTAGATCCTGTTCTCTGCTTCTCCTGCACAAGATGATCTTTCCCTTTACTCCAGGAAAAGAACAGTGTTGCCTTCTCACTGGTTCACACCCTGGACGACTCAAAAAATACCCTGCTGCCTCCTTCTGCCCTCCACTTTGGAAGGGGACAGACCAAGAGACTCAGAGAAAAATGCAAAACAGCATCCACTTATCCACCACTCCCCACGATCACAAACAGGTGCAAATTGAAGTAAGGTGCTATAGGGCATGGGTGACGATGCACTGCTTGCATTTTGAGGTTGCAAAGGATCATGCCGTGTCTCTGCATTGCTACCGATTTTCTAGCAGGAAAGTCACACCCTTAAGATGAGCTCATCTGAAATACCTTTATTTTCTTGCAATGCTCTGTTTTGACCGTAGGATGTGTTCCTTCTCCTCTCTTTCGAAAACTCGTTAAGAAAGAGACCATTAGCCTGAGTGGGAAAAAGGCTTGTAAGAAGCCTCCTCTAGTCTTTAGGTCTCTTCCCACAGTCAAGATCAGGCTTCTGCAGAAATAAACAGAAGTGAAGAGCCCTCTGTATCTGCTTTCAGCATCACAGATGCTATTGTTAACAGAGCAGCACTTGCGAGGAGTGAAGTGCTCCAGAAGTGCTTATCTTTATGACCTGCCTCTAGCAGAGAAATGAGCTCATTATTGTTATCTTACAATAATATTATGTTAAAACATAATAATATTGTTTCATTGTTTAGATCCCAAGAACTTTGGTCTCGCTTAGAGCCAGGGATTTCTCTTTGGGTTGTTCCAAACACCTAGAAAAATCCAGATAAATTTCGGAACTGCGGAGCTCTAGCAGTTCAATTGCTTCTGCAGCCTGGAAGAAGCATTCACAAAGATCCTCTCCACCAAACCCAGATTCCCCTGCCCCTCCATCACCTCCCCAGCCCCACCAGAGTAATTAGACTCAATGTTTAAAGAGAAAAGGGAGAACAAAAAATCCCCAAACTAACACTCTAAAGCATATAGCCTGGAATCCTTATTCTGAACATTTTTCCTGCACTGGCTCATCTGCCTGCAGGGAATTCAGTTAGTTACATTGCTAGACTGAAAACCCCAGAAGTTGTCCTTGAAATGAATGGCTCCATTCATTTAAGTGGGAGTGTGTTCTGGTTTTTTTACCTGACCCCATATTTCTACCACAGAATCACAGGGCAAGTAAGTAAAATAACCTGTTCTCAACTGTGGCTGCCTGCTTATATCCTCCTATTACATTAATTTTTGTTATTTTTCTAGGATTAATTCAGTGCACTAGGAAAGGATAATATGCCCCACCTCCCCATGAGAACACAGGTTTCAAATATCTTCTGAATGATTTAGTGCCACTCAGCCCATCGAATTCCTGTCTCTGCAATTACAAGGAAAACCAAGAGAATTAATTAATAAACTGAGAGGCAAAAAAAGTCTTCTAAATTAACAATTACAAAAGCTCACTATAAGTACCAGCAGCCTTTCCATCATCTTCAGTGGGCTTTATATCAGATCCAAACTGCAGTCATTTATTTCAAACAAAACAGAGCTGTTAAATTGTAAACCAAAAAAACCCCAACAGCATTCACACAAATGACGGTTGGTTTCCCTAACCTTTTCATCATCCTTTTACAAGGTTTTCAGAAGTGCGTCTCTGGGAAGGCCCCTTCCCAAAACTGCTCTGCAAGAAACTATTTCTCAGACATGTCAGTGCATGACTACACCCACACTCCAATCCTGCCGCTCAAGTAGATATCTCGGCATGGGCACTGGCCCGAGCCCCCAGAGCTCAACACGTCCCAGACCATGGTTCTCCTGTGCCAGCTGCCCGGAGCAGGGGTGGGGTTGTGCACCCATGGGTGCTCGCACTCGAGCATCCCCAGGGTGGCACCCCTGGGCGTGCTGCTGGGCCCTCCTGCACACGGAAATAATCAGTCTCATAATTTTGGCCTGATATGCAAATAGGTCTTTATCATTACCAAGCTCTGTAACAGATAAATATACCTTATAGCCTAAATCATTATCTAACTGTTTTGGTTTTTTTTTTTTAAATGGAGCTGGGCAATTATTTTTAAACCCTGCTATGAGGAATAATAGCCAGCTTCACAGGGCTGGCTGTGAACGGACCGTAATGCTTGGGGAAAGTCCAGGCTGAAATGCTCTGCAGCTTAATGACATGTTACATAGAGAGAAAAATATATTTGGAAGGCAATACGATTAAAAGAGGTAGGAAATATAGTGCTATACTATAAAATGCTTATAAGAGGGGGAAAAAAATCTGACTATTCAATTTTCAAAAGATTTCAGAGCTTGTCTGCCTGGCCTATGATAAGTAAACTAAAGAAAAATATCCTGGTTCTGGATAGAGCTGAAGATGACCTTATAGGACCTTTTTTGTTCTGAGAGACAAACTAAGGAAGGTAGAACAGGTGCTATTGTTAAGAAAGGGATATTCAGCCCTAGGATTATTATGATTCTTCAAGCTGTAGAAATGCAGTCAGAAAAATCTGCAGCAGCTTTAACTTCTATTAATAGTACAGAAGCATGTTCTGGCATTAAAATAATGAGGAATGCTAATTCCAGATCCCGTTTGATGCCATCTCGCCCCCCCTTCTTTTTCTCTCTCTCTCTTTTTGTTTTTTAATTTAAAATGACATTTCTATTCTTTTTATTTTAATGTTTCTGATTATTCTGGAGAGACTTATTCATAAATAGTTTCCAGTAAAACCTGTTTAATAACCCATTCATTTAGCATCCCCAAGCAACACAAAATTTCTAATTACTTACATCAGTGGTCACCTCTCAAAGATGACAGAGATCGCCCAGAAACAATCCCCTTACAAATGTGCTTGCTGGATTCCTGGGCTCGTAAGTCACAGTCTGCCTATTCTATACGTACGGTTTCTACAGAACCCATTTGGTGGCTATAAGCCATGTAACACTGGCATTTCCAAAGTAGTCTGATTACATACCCGCTTCCTCACTATCCTTAAAGGAGAATTTTGAAGCTGGAAAATTAAATTTCTTTAAAAATCCTAGCTGTGTAATTGTTAGGTTTTTTAAAAGCAGATAGTAGACATTTTGTCTTCAAGCAGAAAGGTCACATGAATAGATACCACGGCACTAAGAGCTCTTTCAAACAATTAAAAAACTCTTGATCAGCAATCCATCTATCGAGAGACCCATGAAACAAAACAGTGCGGTGATAAACATGAACTTGAGACCCCCCACTGCAGCCAGCACCTTATAAATGAACAGAAGAAAGAAGTCTCAGCTCCAGAAAGCGCTCAGTCCACATTAGGAAAGACATAACAGATATCATTTTATCTTGTAAGTCTTTCTGAGCTGCCTGATTGCTTGCCTTTACAGCATAGTGGAACACTGGTCAGTGTGGGGGGTGTTTAGGCATTGCCAAAAAATGGGAAAAAATTAGAAATACTTTTTTTTTTTTTTAAAAAGTAAATACATGTGAAATGAGGACGAGGTAGCAAAAAGGAAAATGCACCAGTAAATCTGGTTTCATTTGTTTGGAGAGGTAGTCTCGGTGATCTGGCTACTAGCTACCACCTAAGCGTGATTTAATTAAATAAATACGTATTGTTAATGGGAATTCCTTCCCAGTGTTGCCTTTCCAAAGCGAAAAATGGAAGATGACAGCCCAACACCTGCCAGCCAACGCAAGGAGGGAGCCACCATGCACTTGCGCGGCTGTTCCCTTCTCATCGCGGCATTACCAAAGCAGCGAGCAAAGTGCAGGCTGGTGCACAGCTCCTCTCCTCAGGCAGTTATCAGTGTCAATCTTTATCTGTCTGACTGTGACCACAAATAATGAATGCTAATGGAAGAGCATGTGTTCCTGCGTCAAGTATGGCATGTCTCATTTCGCGACTCGGGCTAGGAGGATTATTGATACAGCACACCAGTGTAAACATCAGCTCACAGCAGACAGGTAAATAATGACAAGAAATTCCTCTGCTTCAAGGAGCTCGCAACACAAAGCTAGTCTGGGTGCAACAACGAGAAGAGAATGACAGTGCTTGATAGCCACAGCACTTTGCTGCTTCTGGAAGAGCTCTCCACCACCCTCCAGGGTAGGAAGTTCAGTACAGCATCATGCAAAGGATTCTTAACTGCTCACCCCATGTAGGCAAAGGGACTGGGGGAGACCAGAGCGCCAAAAAGTTAAAAAAACCCAGTGTGAACAGAAGAAAGTGATTGCTGAAGGGACGGCAAGGTGAGAGAAAACATTGCTGTCCAGTTGCGGGCAAGAAGGAAGATGAAAAGATAATAAAGAACAGGCTGTACTGATTGTCCCCGCTTCACCACGTACGTGCCACCATCCCTTGGGCAGATATGGGCAACTTCATGTTCACTAAAAACACACAGAGAATAACCAGCTGTGGTGAAGGTACATGCAGCTCTGGATGTGTCTCTTCGCAGCTGCTTCCCTAGAGAGCTGAAAGGTGTCTCCTGTTTTACTCAGCAAAGGTCTGCTTATTTCCCCACGGAACTAAGGCCTGCTCCTATCCACGTGGGTAGGAAAGAGCCTGACTAACCTGGTTTCCAAGGCATCTCAGCTTTATTGGAAGAGGCTCTGGGAGGGGATCCAGCAAGAAGTATTTATTAGAGGGAATTTCAAAAGCTTAATGTGGAAGAGAAGGTAGTAACGTTGGGAATAACCAATAAATGTAGATGACTGGTACCTGTCAGCCAAAGGCCTAATCTTTACCCTGGCTCACCAGCCCAAGGGCTGCCAGAGACCAAAGCTGTGCTCAGCAGGGAGCACTCCTAAACCCAGCCCAGCAGCTTCTAATGAAGAGCAATTCAGCACACTGTGACTCAGTAAAACACATACCGCACACGTGCTGCATAGCACCGTCAGAGGCCCGCTTTTCAAGTCCATCTGACAGTGAGAGTGAGGACGACTGTGAGACACAAACACTCTGAGCACCAGGCTGGCATCACGCAGGGCTTTACAAAGCACACACTCATTTCCTCTGCACATATTTCAAATGACAAGCTATATGCAGTGTAAGACTGAAGCCTCTAAATGAAGTTTGGTCACCCAATTCTTTGCTAGCAGGTACTGTAAGTAAAAGTGTGTTTCCAGTTTAGTGAAGCAAGTGCATATTGCTTTTAACCTACCCTCTGAAGTGCTGTCACCTGTCAAAATCTCTTCATTAAGTCATGATACAACACATCAGAAGTATTGCGGATGGAGATACACTGCCTCATAGCAAAGGGTTGACATGTGTTTTTCGGTGAGGACCCACAGCCCTCTGCTGCTACAATAGCAATGTCCTGCCAGAAAAATGAGTACAGCATCTCTTTGAGGAAAAAATTCCTGGAGACAAGACTAAAGAGCAACTAAACAGCATGTCCTCAGAGGTATACTACAGCCTGGACAAAGGCATAAAGATCATGCCAACGCACTTTCAAACTCAGCTGAACCATACAGCCCTGAGAGGAAGGAAGAAGAAAAGGAAAGGAGGTAGAGCAGGAAAAAAAAAACCTCCCACCCTACAACTATATCAACCACCCAAGGCACTGGGAGGGACCTGGTCCCTTTATAGGCTCATTAGCAGGTTCTCAGCTGAAGAACACCAAACTGTGGGGCTTTTAGTGATCACCTTCATCTGCCATACAGCCCCTTGATACTCAGCTGTATAGAAAAGCAGAGTTAAGTGTGAGCACTCTCACAGAGTGAACAAATACTGAAAAATAGCATAGACAGCTTTTTTTACTCAGTAGCACCAGGCTAAACTTGCCTGCTAACTTGCAAGTCATTTTTGACTAGGTAATGCATGGTTTGAGTCTGTTGAAGCAGATGCTACCTTCTAAGAAGCCATTTGACTGTCTGCTGGCTAGAGAAGCCAAAATTCAACATGTGACCAAACAACTCCTCTTTTCTTTAGGTCTGCTCTCACAGCTCAGGTGACAAGAGGAAAAATACCTGCCTTTGTAATGTTATGTAAATTAATGCATAACTAGTAATAACTTAAACTAGGCATACATCTGCACACTGCAACTCCCATAGATATTATCAAAGCTAGTTTTAAACCAGCTCTGAAACTGATGGTAGCAACTTATTACAAGTTAATCGCCGAAGTTTTCAGCCAGCTTCTTGAGTGGGGTTTACAGGTGCCATGAACTAATTGTCAAAATATCTCTATTAAAGTTCATGAATATGTGTCTGAAGCACAGACATACCTCTTGGTTACACCAAAGTAACAGATCAGGAGCTGCTTTTCACTATTCACAGAAAACTAACAAAAGTATCTCAATCCATCACAATTCATTAGCAAGACAGGACAGTGACAGCTCTATTAATTTTATTTTTACCAAATCTGGCAGGGACAGTGTCTCTTTGTTCCAGTGTTTGATGCATCTGTATTTTCCCTCTCCTTTCCGTATGCCAGGCATTCTTACAGGGCAGATTTCGATCAAGCCTGGGTGGCACAGGGAACTGGCGCACCTTTGAGTCGAGGCACACCAACGCTGCTAAGAACAGCTTGGGTATTTTGCCACTGAAATAAAAGTGCTATACTTTATAAATTGATTCTTTTTGCCCAGGGTTGAAGTATCAGCCCTGAAGAAGTGCTTATGTGCCTTTTTTTTTACTGTATGAGCCAGTTTAACAGAAGACGTTCCCTTCAGTGCAAAATTTGTCTTTCTGAAACAATATTCACTTGAACACTGTTAACCACCAATACAGGGTGCTCAAAAAGAACCTTTCAGGGACAAACTCTTACGGCTCTGGTAATAGTCGTTATCACCTGCACTACTATTAATCCTGTTGATTTCTGGCTCTAGTATATCACTGCCTAAAGCACTATTTTGGGAGGTAGCATTTTTGTGACTAACAGCTTTCAAGTGTTTTTGTGGGCCTACTAGCAGAATAGAGTGCTATTCAGTGCGAGCAAAGACATCAGATTTTGTTCGGATGCTGATATTCGAGATATGTGGCACCATTCCCAGAGGCATTAGAAGAAATTCTCTGAAAAATAACATGAGAAATGGATCCTCCCTTTTCTTCCTCTTCTGGTTTCTGATCCACTACAAAGTAGTGATGTGTTAGAAAGCACCTGTGGAAACAGGGTAATCATGTAACTTGTCCTTTGCCTGCCAAAGTAATAAGGGTTTGAGAAGTACAAAAAGCTTACTGAACTACAGAGAGGTTTTGAATTAAAAAAAAAATAGTAATATGGTGCTTTTAGCAATAGGACATGTTCTTCTGCTGCCTTTTTATGTGTTCTTCATCTGCAGGACACTACTACAACCATTCATAGCCATATGCACTAGGGCCAATTGACCTGCGCATACCGCAGCAACTCTGCTTTTTAAAACCTGTAGACACTTATCTCATTTCTCACCATCCTTGCCATGCACGCAGGGCATTTCAGTGAGCTTTTGCACCTAAGCTTAGAAGAGCTAGAACCTGAAAGCCCAAGATAAATTTCTCTCAGCATTACCATTGACTACAGATATTGTTAGTATATTTTGCTTGTATTACTATAGAATACGCATTAATAGCATTATACAGATGCTTTAAATAATTTCAGTAAGCAGCAGGTCGTTATGAAAGGTATCAATGAGCTGGTGACAGGTACCCAGCAGAAAGCAGGATGGCACTTGTCCGCTGCGATGCACAGTGATGTGGACTTGTACGAATATCCTGATCAGCCTTCGAGGCTTAGAGATTTTCTCCCTCTGTGCAACCGCTGGCAAATTCTCCCTATGCATTAGCATATCAAAGCGTATATGAAAAACAAAATTAACACAACACGAAGAAAGAAGGAGACATGCTGAAACCAGAAAATAAGCACACCTGCTATCATTTCCACTTGTGTGTACTTTCAGCTGAATACAAGCAGCCTTGCAGAAGGTGAAATCGTGCTGGACTGGTTTGGGCCTGATTCTGTCTTACAGAGATTTTGAGGTGACAGAGGTGAGTCTGTAAATGAACACCCACCCACACACAGAAGACTTAGTGCTGCTGCAATTCTTAAAGATTGTGTCTTCCGCTCATAGCCGGGATAGGCATTGTTCATCCTATTGCATACTGCTAGGCGAACGACAAGGGACGTGGCAGTGCTCAGTCGGCCTGCTGCTTACCTCAAATGGCAGCCAGTGAACGTAGGCCAGGGATAGTTTAAATACATTAACCAATTTGATTCTTTAAATGTGCATAATATATTGGCCAACTAATAATCTAACTGTTTATCCTAACAGTGACGCGTATCAAAATTCTAGGAACATCAGAATGATGCTTACGTGGTTCTTTTAGATGTTTTGTATCTTGATTTTCTGAAACCTCACTGTTTTCCGTCGCAGCCCAAGGCTTATGTGATAAGTGTTATGTCTCTGCTATATCAAAGTAAGAATCTGTGCTCTATTAGAGAATCGTCTATCATGTTAGCAGCTTTCTAACCCTATCGGCAAATAGATAATCTATTAATAAAGCATCTTCCAATTCAAAATGAAATTGTACTCCATATGTTTGTTTTCTCTTAATTCAATCCAAATGAAAACCCTGAAAGGCCTATTCACCCTGTACAGAGGTTTATGAAAGGATGAAAAAAATCTGCTGTATCAAAATAATTATATAAAACATTAGTCTTGGAAGAAAAGGCTGGGATCACAAAACCCATTCAGCTTTCAGATGTAATCTTTTTAATATGAGGCTAGATTAAACAACGTGAAGTGAAAGGGGTTAAGTATAAATCCATATAGATGCCCAAAGTATTTACAGTGTGCATTAAATAAATCATTTCATGTGAAAGGACAGTTATTGTTACTGGAAAGGTTTCCTAATTCACTTTCAGATAAAAATAAAGAGGGCTGCATTTAGAAGCTTTGTACACTTTTTCCCTTCTGACAGCTTTCAAGTGGCAGCATATTATTTGGTCGCTGCTACATACAAAGTGTCTTAATTAAAGGTTGTCTAAAAATACAGAACATTTTCACAACCACATCTGCCATTAACTCTTCTGACATTCCGGTAGCATTAAGTACCAGAAAATTCTCCTCGTGTTAAATAGCGTTCCTCTCTCTGCACTCTGCCTCATAGCAATTCTAACAAATTTTAACAGCGTGTTGCAGTCAGTACGCACCATTGTAAGGGAAGTCAGCACAGCCTATTCTCTGGCACGGTGAAATGGCTGTTCTCCACCAGATCCAGGCTCCACTTCAAGCAGAGAGACGGCAACCCCGTGCTGTACCTGAACCTGGGACACTAAGACTACCTGGCAGCTTTGGACCGTGCCCTGGACAGGGGCAGCTTGTCACAGCCACGGCCACGTCCTGGGCACTGCCCTCTCCTCTCCGTCCGGGGGCTGTGGCAGGATCCTGAACCCACCTCAGTCCAGCCAGGGTTTCACCAACTGCCCACGGCATCAGGCGGTGACCCAAAACTGCTCCCAGCCAGCCCTGCCACCAACACGTGCCTCGTGCACACGCAAGGTGAAGAGCTGTGGCTGCATCCCAACACGGCTGGCTGGGAGGCATTGCGAGCCTTCTCCACCTTGTACTCAGGATGCAATTGATGCCGAAGAGACTAAAGCAGAGGAAATCCAGGAGTTACGATATGTGGCTGGTAATTTTATGTAGCTAGGTTATTTGTCCCAAGGAGACTTAATGAGAAATGAAATCACTGAGGTTA
Organism: Steatornis caripensis; assembly: GCA_013398225.1. NCBI lineage: Eukaryota > Metazoa > Chordata > Aves > Caprimulgiformes > Steatornithidae > Steatornis > Steatornis caripensis. Next base: position 193,135 of record VZSC01005041.1, read on the forward strand.
TAATGTAAAAGAAAAAAATCAAACCACTTTGTTTTTTTATGCAAAGGACTCATTCCACACGCAGAAGTTAGGAAATCTGGTTTTCTTCAGTTGTGTCTTCTGTGTGCATGGAGGAAGACTGGACTCTCGGGTGTCTAATAATGTAACTGAGGTAATTTTGCACTATTTTCCCTTAAGGGAGCACTGATTTGTTTTCCTTCTGCTGGACTGCCTCTTCTCACGAAATCTGGAGGACTGCAATATCCTTCAGCCCTTCATCTCACGGCCAAATTTGTTTCAAATCAGCCTTTCTCCACCAAGAGTTCTATCACAGAGCAGAGGCACAGGCACTGACCAGTGAAGTGGGAGCGTATACTTTATTTCCTCAATAAGTGTGGCTAAAATAGGGCTAGTTCAACTGATTTAACATCAGGTACGTTTAAACTAGAGGAAAAGACATACTGCCTGTAGAATTCCTCTCGCATTCTGGCTACTTAGTCAAGCACTGTGGCTTGCTACATGTAAGCCATATTGCAATTATCTGCAGTAACTACAGTTCATGGTTTAGGGAAAGGACCAACTCCCCAGTCAAATAAGGGAGTACTCTCCTTTCAAGTGCCATTCCTGTCCCCACATGCAATGTTGAACAAAATGAATCAGAGATTTTTTAATGCAGAAGACATTTTACTTCCTCCAGAGGCTCAGCTTCGCTTGGTGCCCAAGGACAGTGACTTTTTAGACCAGAACTGTGCTGCTCTCTAGCAAATGCTGCACTCCTAAGGCGCGCCCACTAGAACAGAGATTAATTTATTACACATCATGCAGGCAGTTTCTTTTATTTATGGTTTTCTGTTGTTTTTCTTTTTTTCCTTAAAACCTAGAATGCTTAAGCCACTTGTATTGATTTTTTTCAAAGGTTAAAATACCTCCAGTGGATGTGTCCTAATGGAGCATTTGAGCTCAAAGAACAAGCTGTGTGACTCACCAGCTGTTAAGCAACCTTTAATGCACACGATTCTGAGAACTGCAAAGAATACAGCACTACAAAGTACCTAAGGCTCCCTGGGAAGATCCTGATAATAAAAACTGCATTCTCACATTATTCCACTAGACAGATACGTTGATTGGTGGGATATCTGGCGCCTTTGGGGAAAAGGTGTTCCCACGTAAGTGGAACATCAAGCTAGAAGATTCCTTTATCATTCTGAAGGGGTTTCGAGGTAATTTATTCTAGTGTGAAAACTCACTGGAAAATTATTTTAAATCTTATTTATGTTACAGACTTACCTCTTCTCTGTGTTTGTACAGCACCTAGCACAAGAATGCCCCAGCCCCAATTAGCCTATTTCAAGTATTTATGCTAAAACTGACCTCTCATGCCCTTATCATGCATTTTCTTCACTCACTGTCGCCTCCTGAGAGACACCATTCTAATAGGAAGTCAGAAATCAACTCTGATGTTTATTGACAATAATTCAGACCTTCGAGAAGTTGAACAATTCTGAAAAGCTCAGCTGGCACAGAATTAACAATTCGTCTGTAGAATTACAATAGGGAAGGTGAAATTCATACGAAGGACATATAAAATGCACGGTGGTATGATTTGCGACATTATACGTTAAACATAGTCATGGCAGAGGGACAATTTTCACTGGAAAGAAAGAGGAGCCTGGGATCGAAGCCAAAAAGTGAGAAAGTGTTCATGCCAGTGAGTTTCATTTTAGGGTGCCTGTATTGCAAATGCTTCATGAAGATGCTTGAGATAAAAACTGCCCCAATAAATCATTGTTTATCCCACCTGTTCAGAAACAGACACTTTGTGAAGCATGTTTCATTCACGTCCTGATTCGAAATAGTTGAAATAAAGACTATTTTCTTACCATTTCAATGGGGCTGACACTGTACACCTTGTCTCCTACAAGAGTGGCAAAACTCTGTAAGCAGGAGTAAGTTCTATCTGAGTTCAATATATTAAAAAGCAGAGAAGGAAGGGAGAAATGCCTATACCTCCACATCCTCTTGCTCTGTTATTAATGTTTTTCTGCTGGTTTAAATTAAGACAAATGTCTGAAATACAATGGCATTATGTTTGAACTCCATTCAGTTCAATATAAGTAGATTTTAAACAGGAAACTGATGGTCCTTTTGAATGTGAAACTCTGTATTAGAACCAAATGTAGCTCTTTAATCTCATTAGGTACATATACTAAAGTCATTATTACTTTATGAAACCTTTTTAAAGATTTATATATTCCATTGTCTTGGACTTAGGTGGCAACTGCTTTTTCCTTTAAGTTTAAAATTAAAACAGGAAAAAAGTCTTCAGCACTCTCAGAACTGTTTTATTTCTTCCTTAGCACAGAAAGTATACTATTGCTGTTAAATGAAGTCTTTTTGTCCATTGTGCAGCAAAGCTACAGCTACTTGTATGTCAGTCAAAATATACTTTACCCAAAAAACTCACAGCTGCTTTGTTACTGCAAAACTGAGCTTAGTCTCATTGTTCCAGTCACACTGTCACCAGATACAACCTCTGAAAGGGAAAAATAAAGTGCATACTACTGCTGTTAACTAGATTCTCTTACTCACACTGAAAGTCTGGCAATAGCAGCGGTACTGAGCGTGGAGGACCGCGGCTGTCACAGCCCAAACAGAGGGTCCAAATCCAGCCGCCTAAAGGTAGGTATTTCATTGTATCTGGGAAAGGAAAAGCTATGCAAGAATTTTAATATTTTCAATGTGCAAAGTAGGTGTTTGTAAAGGCTATGGATTATTACATGAGAAGCAACAAGAATAAAGGCATTGCCCATCTGACCACTCAGGACTGTGTCCTGATTTTCTAAGAAAACCATAATGTCATAAATAAGCTAAATAAATATTCCCAGAGGTACAAAGTAAATCAAACAAAGAATACAACATAATAAAATCCAGTGAAGAGAGAAACCTCACAGGCATAATATTTGAATACTTGTTTCTGTTTCAGTTAACTGATTGTCCGTATTATTGTTACTGGAGACTGCACAGACCTCAAGCAAGATCATCTCACCGTCATGATGGGTAACTTGTAAACAAAGAGAAGCGCTGCTCCAGAGGATGGACAACAGAAAGCACTGCAGTCGGACGAAGCAGAAGCACTGCTCCCTCCATTTGACCAAATTAGAAAGGGAGATACGGAGGCATTAAGTGACCCGCATAAAGTTACAGATGATGGTTATAGCAGTTCTGCTACCTGAAAGCAGATCTGCCACAGCCAGTTAAGTGCCTGCTCCAGAAACCACACTTTTACTGGCTTTTCACTTTTGCTTTTCACGTGTGATTACGTACAGCTTACACTGTGCTATGGCCAAGCGGGGTCCCAGGTCGGTCAGCTTATCTGGGAAGAACAGGAAGAAATGCCAAAAGCTGAACCATGCAGAGTCCTTCTGCCAACACCCAGGTTTGGCTCGGAGAAGGTATAACGGGGTCAGGCTCTTTCCTGGCACCATTCACAGTTAATTGAGGGATTTTGGAGGAAAGGTGGTTTCTAGAGAGCCGCTGTGGGCAGAAAGGTCAGAAAGCTCCCAATGGGGAAGCCAGAGCAAGAAGGTTTGCACAGATGCCAGCACTGATCCGTTCCAACAGGAAGAAGGACGTGTGTTCTCCAGAGAGGGAAAGGAAAAGTCACATTTCTCACAAAGAAACTGAAAACACAGCTGAATGGATTCTGATCTCTGGCTCGAGTGATTTCCTTTCCCTTCAAATAAGGCAGATAATGAGATTTAAAGACCAGTTCAAAAGCTCATCTATAGATTAATAGGCAAGCCTAAATTATTCTTACAGAATTCATTTTCAGCCAGTACGGCTGAAAACTTTCCTGATGTCAAGCAGACTCCCAGAAACGGGCAGAACATCTCTGCTGGAGCAAGGTACTATTCAGCAGACGGGTGGAAGAAGCTGCCTTCTATACAACTCAGTTATTGTCACCAATTATCACTATATTCTTCTCGGAGAAAAAGGCAATTTGGAAGCCAATACCACCCTGTGCTATGAAAACACATGGCTGAGACCTGCTCTACCTATTCCTTGCCCTGAGGTTGTTTCTTGTGACATGAAGATGAAAGCAAGGGAAAGCAGTGAGAGGAAGTCCTCCCCAACTTTCAGCTAACTGAGAAAAAAGACCGACACCTCCAAGCAGTTGTCGTCTTTGCCACAATTTCCCTTTTTTCCTCTGTAGATTTGAACAGAGCAGCCGTGCGACAGACACACACCTGGGCAATCCTTCCTAGGAGGAACTGTGAGGAGAAATTTCCCTTGAAGTCACTGCTTTCTTTTTTTTTTTTTGGGGGGGGGGGGGGGGGGACCCAAAA
>VZSC01005041.1:204191-214980 GCA_013398225.1 Steatornis caripensis
CTGACTGGCCTGTAGTTTCCTGGGTCCTCCTTCTTGCCCTTTTTGAAGACTGGAGTGACATTTGCTTTCCTCCAATCCTCAGGCACCTCTCCTGTTCTCCAAGATAAAAGAATTTTTGCAATTACTATCTGATAGCAATGGTAATCCAACAAGACCGTAGGTCTAAAAGTCAATACATAGAGTCTGCTGGTAAATATTATTGAAAATAACACTAGTCAAATTACTCAACTTCTCAATAACCCAGCATGCAAGATACGTTCATCTTACACAAATTGCCATGCAGCTTTCCAGACATATAGAAGAGCATCTCTGGTACGGTGCAGATGTTGGTACGTGGTTTGTATGTTGTTGACATCAGGAGAGCAATCCTAGCGTGATTGGTATGTCTCCTAACACAATGCCACATAGCTATTCAGCTCCTGGAATTCCATTTTATGTGATTCGATCCGCTCTAACAAGAAGAAATAGTAACACATTAAGCAAAGTTCTGAGAGACCAACAAATCGAAATGCTGTTTCAATGCAGCCACCGCCAGCCTAGCTGCGGCACGTTTCTTACTGGCCCTGTTTTTCTGTCCCAGTACAGAGAAATTGCTGTTGAACACAAGGGATTAACCATGCTTGCTAATTCCACAGCGTCTAACGTAACAAGATGCTTCGCTTTTCTATTATGTGTGTTTTAATGGAAGTTAACTTATCTTCGCAGCACCCTTCGCAGCAAGCCAAGACTATTTCCCTGTTTAATAACTAAATTGAGAGGAGAAATCCAGTGATTTAGTCACATCAGAAGGCACCGCTGCAAGCTCAACTCTAACTCTCGTGTATGTCCCACAAAACCATAGCAAGTGTTTTTGCTTGGTATGATATTCTCAGAAATGCTTGCAAGCACCCCAAGGATCATTTCTAGCTTCAGTTACCCCATCAATTCATTAAAACAGTTTGAGCTGCCTGCTGCTCCAAGAATGGCTGACCCAGCCGTCAGGAGTGGACACAGGAGTGTCCTTCAGCATGCCGAAGAAACGCCGCTCGTCTTAGTATTTCTGGTTGCTTTACACTATTGAAACAAAAAAACATCCTTGCTGTAGAGAGCAAGCTGTGGCATGCTTCATCAAAAAATCCTATTCAAACCACAACACTAAGCGGGTCAGATTCAGCTTTCACTTACGGCAGAGTCGGGCTAGAGATAATTCATATCACTCGCGTGAATTTGCTCTGCTCTCCAAGACTCCCTCACTGAGGAATCTGACCAAACAGGTCTGATTTTCTCTCAAATACACTGACTTCAGATACATGCAATTACAGTGATGTCACCGGTGTTAACTGATTCACACTTGCCTGAGATCAAAATTAGATGCAGTGCACCTACAAGGAGAGAAGAGAAATTTAACAGCAAAATACAAAGGGTCAACACTGTTCTTGCAAATCATGGGTCTCACAAATGCCCATTTATCAGTGAAAAACATAATCACCATGCATTTGCAGGTATTAAATAGAAGATTCACCAGTTTTTCTGATTTGCCACTATTTTACTGCCACTACATCAATTTTATCTCAGCCTCAGACGTCAAGCCTTTCTGAGCCTCTTGGCTAGTTTCCTGAAAGAGATAATGAATTCTTACTTATTGCTTATGCAATTTTAGCAAATACACTGGCATTCCAACCTATAACGGAACTACCTTCCAAAACCAACACACGGCTCCCATGATTACTGGGGTTTGATGTTTACAGAAAATTAGACTTTAGATAGTAAACTGGTATTAGCTACCTATTCCTGCACAGGAATACAGTAACAATCTCTGAAATAATTCGCTCCATTTCTGGAGCGCTTAAGACTCTGAATCATGCAAAAACATTCAGTTCAGCAAGAGGAGAGGTGATAGGGGGAGCAGAGGAGATTGCAGAGGGTATCTTTGCTGTGGGTTGATCCCATAATTACAGGAAGCCCAGCAACCGCAGGGAAAAAACAGCTAGCGATCAGCCAGACACAGGCTGCTTGCAAAACTATTGTGACATGAACACAACCCCTCTGATCAGGGCAGAGAGAAATAGGGTGGATTTTAACTCCTTCACAGAGCTGGAAGATGCCACTGAATGATTTTATCATGGATGAGACAGGCACAGCAGTTCTAGAGCCGTACCCCACAGCGTGCTGGAGGTGCTAAGCCTAACCGCAGGGTGCTGCTCTGCAGCGAGCGGTCAGCTCCTTCCTCCACAGAAGCACGGTAAGGGCTGCCAGGTATGCTCAGGTGAAGTGGAGAGGTGCAGGGTAGAGCCGTGTCCCCTTACAGCAGAGATGTTGAGCAACGGATCTGGGTCTTGCTGGGCCAGGGACAGAGACCCCCAGCATGGCTCTGACCCTAACGCCTGACACAGAGCTCACCTCCAAGTACTGCAGTGGCTGGGAGACAGCAGGCTCTCGTGAGTCCCATGACAGAGTTTCCAAGCTTCTACAGGCTGAGCAAAGACTCCTTTGTTCTTCGTCTGGGCTTCTGGATGATCCAGGCTGGAAATGAGAAACCAAGAACACTAAGAAGCTGCAATGACACCTGAAGCTTTATGGCCTGACACCAGTTCCAGGAAACTCAACAGGACCAAGCCCCAATATCTGAAGCCGTAAGTCTGGCTACGTTTTTTCATGTGAAAAGGGTTAGATTTTTTTTTTTTCTAGGAGTTAAAGGATACTCTCTGATGCTGCTGTTGATTGGGGCAGGGGGGCAGGGGTGTGTTAAATCAGTGTGGCTTGCTCACTCTGAACAGATAGTTGTGCTATTACTGTAATTAGCAGCTGCATTGTAGAGGAACTGATAACAGCCAGCCAACATAAACCACTGTCAGCTGAAAACCGGCCTCTGCGATTTGGGGTTTGGAACTGCAACCTTTTACTTCTGGGAGAAAAAGAGAACAAACAGCATTTTGGTGGTGTCATGTCTTTTTGCTCTCTACTTAGAAAAGTCACAGCCAGCATATTAAAAAACAAATTTTACCAGTGCTTAGCCTTTAATATATGCCAGCATTTGTCAATACTTTAAAAGAGGAAAAACTTTTTAAAAGGCAATAATGCATGAAGGAAGATGCATGCAAAGAAAGATGCTCTTAAACAATACTAAAAATAAATGTAGCTTAAAAAGATCGCTTAAAAACAGCTGTTGACGCTAAAGATTTAATTAAAACGTAATTAGTTATACATTCTCCTTTGAAATGAACAAGCATATTACAGCCTTCATCTACAATGAATTGCCTTTTACATTCACACCTTGCTTTTGCCTGTAAAAAAGACAAGTTTTTACAGGAAGTGTTGTAAAGACAGGGTAGCTCTACCTAAAATTTTACAGTCAAAGAAAACATAAAGTGATTTTTTTTTAACCTACTGATACAAAACCATAATCTTTGTGCTCACAATGTTTGTAAGATACCCCACAAGTGTTCTTAAATGCACAAAATAAAAGAAAAGATAGAGATACATGGATGAGGGATGATGCTTGCTATAAATTAGGATTCTGAAATACGTCACTAAGAGCAAATCAATCTGACTCCTTAATTGCCATTTACCTGAAAGAGAAATGCACCGTAAACTGCTCACTCCACATGGATTTGTACAGGCAACACGCAACCAATAGCTTTCCCTGGGGCTAATGCTTTATGGAAGCACCATTGACCTGGTTTTCTATGGAAACTACATGGATGTTTTCAATTCCAGCGTGGAACTGCAGCGTCGGTCATAGCCATCAAACTCCACATTAGACATTCATGCAGCATTAGGCATCCCGTAGCTGCCAAGGGCCACACAATGAGACATTGTCTGACCCAAAAGTCATATAATTAGGCTTATGGGAACAACACCAGTGGATGGTGCATTGAGCATACCCTAATTTTGAGCATACCCATTCTTTGGCTGTCTGACTACCAGTTAGCTGTGGAAGAAGTGAAGCCTGCTGTTATCAACTGACAACTTTGGTGCTAAGCCACAGTGATGACAAAAGGGCCATTTGGCTTGAAAATCACTGTTGGGGAAAGGAAGGGTAGCCATATAGCGGGGACACACTCCGAGACAAACAGGAGATCCTACTTCTAATTACTTCGTATTTTTGCAGAGAGGGTGACCCTTCTTTCTGGAAGCCACCACTTCAGCTAGAGTTACAGTGTTTTGCTACATCGGCTCGGTAATGGCCCAACATCTATTATAACATCTAATACCAAAAGGGTTTAGAGGCAGCCCTAGGCAGGATGAACACAGAGCCTATGTCAGAGGGAGAAGTGTGAAATTCCTCTCATTAGCAGGGCTGCACGTTTGTGCACAGACCTCTCCTTAAAAGACTGACCTCCTGCACAGCCAAGAAGGAGCCTTCCAAGAATCATGTGATTCCAAACATCCAGGATATTTTCTGCCAGAGTGGGGTTTTAATTCAAATTAGTCATAGACAGTTACATTTTTGTGGCCTGAAAACATCTTCAACTGCGTCAAACAAGAAGTAGTTTCATAATTGCATGTGATTGAATTTTTTTAAAGAAGTGACATAAAGAGAAAGAAATATGAATGTTTGTGAAGCTTTAAACCTCCCTCCTGCACTTGTGCAACAGTTGCACATATTTCCGAAGAAATCTTGTGACTTACATTTTCAACAACAAAAAGTGTATCGTGTCATTTAGGAATGTGACTGGTCTCTGGAAAGCGATACAAACAACAACTACAGTCACCTTGTTGTCAACTGTGCATTCTACACTATGAAAAACTAGCTATATGTTTCATAGGATTTATTACAGCAAGGCTCAGACAAATTCTGCTGTTTCCAGCTATTCTTGCCATTTTAAAACATGTGGTCTAAGACCTGCACAGCTGTAGTCATATCATTATGCAAACAGCATCCCAGCCATGAGTTGTAAGAATAGACCTTATTATCCATATAAATTACGAACAATTTCACAACATCAGTTGCCTTCCAATGCTTCGTGATGTTAAGGCATCACTCCTCCCATCCTTCATGCAGGAAAAGCTCTGCTCAGTAATACCCATCCACATGCACAGGGATTACTACATCGGTGCTGTACACTTCTTTGTAACGCTAACGTTTTCACCTTCATTAAAAAAGGCCATCACACTTCAAAGTGTCAGTGATGTTGCACCAGCAGAGGCAAGAAACTTGCTACCAAACTTCTCTTATAACCTCCTCTACAAAGCCCATCAGGCCTATACGTTTAAGACCGGGACACATATTTCTCCTTGGTCAAGTCTGCCACACCTGCACGTGCCACAGAAGGAAGGGAGATTCTTACCCTTACTGTATAAGATCGTTCAAACAACACACAAAAACAGAAATCTCAAAAAAGCCCCCACAGATTTCGAATAAAATCCAGTTCTGTGTTTGTTTGCTCTAGACCAATATGATTACCACATGCTGGCTACTGTGAACTGATTAATTAGGAAGTATCAGTAATAATATTTTGTGCTTACATGAGGACTTCCACCTCAGGATACTTCAACAATGTCAATTAATTAATCTTCACAATACTGCCTGTAAGTGGATGTCATTAGTTCATTCACAGATGGAAATCCTGAAGCATATAAAAGGTGAAATTAATTAGCCGAAATAATACAATGACTCAGTAGGAGAACTAAAGATCCCGAAAGATGCTCCCTTTTTCTAACTCTTAAAGGGGCATGATTTACTTGCCCTTTGCAGTTAAATCCTGGAAATAATTTCCAAGTGTGTAACATGAACTTTTGTGACTCCATCGAAACCGCTATTTATAGGTCATGATCTTGTTGAAATTTTCTTTTGATTAAAATAGCTTCTGCTGTTTAGTACACCCATCAAAATATAAAGAGCATTAAAATCAAATAAAACCTGCCACTAGTTCTGTAATGTACTGGAGCATCACTACTGTTTTCTCAGGTCTAAATCAAGGCTCTTCTGCAGAGGGTAAAAGTGAGGAAGACACAAAGACAAAGGAGAAAATAGGAGACGACAGACTCTTCACCCATTCACGGCAGTCACGTTCACAAGACACTTGCCATTCATACCAGTGGGAAGTGGGCCACACAATTCCACCAGGTATGAAAGGCAGAAGAGCCTTTATACACAAGAGGAAAAAGCACTTTACTGTATTTTACCTCCATCACAAGTGGAAACCCAGTAATGAGGAACATCAAAAATCTCTTTTTGTTCTCCTTTTAAAACTAACAAGGCACTTCCCTTAATGCAATCTTATCAAAGGCTATAAATTTCTCAAGACAGCTAATCGATCACGTTTGTAGTGGTAAAGGTATAAGATGCATTTAGTATGACTGTATTTAACTGACTGATTTTCTTCAATCATAATCTTCTTACCAGTGGAGAGCTATAAGTTGTTACAAAAGATACTACAAAAACTTCCCTACTAAAAAAAAACCAACAAACCCACACTAGGGAGAGACATTATCTGTGTGCCTTGGATAAGATTTTATGTGCAAACAAACTTTATTTGCCAGGGTTTAATTTATGGGGAGAATTAAATTCTGGTCAAGGGGGGCATCTGCTATTGGTTTCACAGAGCTCAAAACCAAGAAAAGTGCAGCCCAGGGTGGATACGGGTGGTTCCTGTAGCCGTTGTCCCACCTGATATCCCTTAAGGACACAAATTCAACATCACACCACAGAGGCTATTTACCAAAACTGCACAGATCTCAAAAGATCAGGGCTGTATGGTGCTCACAATATTGTACTATACGCATGTTTATACCTAGGTCACACAGCGTACTGATAACAATAAAGAANGTCTGCTATCGGTTTCACAGAGCTCAAAACCAAGAAAAGTGCAGCCCAGGGTGGATACGGGTGGTTCCTGTAGCCGTTGTCCCACCTGATATCCCTTAAGGACACAAATTCAACATCACACCACAGAGGCTATTTACCAAAACTGCACAGATCTCAAAAGATCAGGGCTGTATGGTGCTCACAATATTGTACTATACGCATGTTTATACCTAGGTCACACAGCGTACTGATAACAATAAAGAATAATCCATATACCAAATGCTTAAATGTTTTTTGATACCGCTTCATCACTACATAAGCACATCATGATACAAGATAATTCACTAAAACTAAGCCAGAATAAGCATTTTACTTTTTAATCAAAGTTAGAAATCAGATGAGATGCAATTATTTCACATATCCAACTGTGGAAGACTCATTAAAATCCTTAATATTAAGTAATAAAACTACAATAAAACTTTTGCTAGCATTGCACCGAGTTTGTTAACATGAACGCACTGAAAAAGGAAAGACTTCGTAATCCTTGTTTTTCTGGTGGATTTTAAGCAGTCCTCAGTGTACGCAAGTATATATTGAATACATGGTCACATACACATATATATAGCGCTATACATATTTTCTGAGAAGAAAGAGAGAGAACGCAGTAGCTATGAGTGTCTTCCCACATCACTCACCATTGGATAGAGCGCATATCCACCTGCAAACCTGGGCCCTTTGGCATTTGCCAGGTAGACTATCATGAAAAGCTAAATCAGAAATTCAAATGATTACGCAGACTGAAGCATCTCAATAACCTTAGATTTAAGATAGTCTTTGTTCTCTGATTAATTCATCTCTACTAGAAAAACAACAGGTACAGGGAACACAAATAAGCAGAGGCAGGGTGAATAATTACTTTTTGCTATTTCTAGATCAATTAAATGCAATACTCACCAGCACGCTCTTCCAGTGGCAGAATTCCCACTCACTTCAGTGACAGCAAAGCATCATTTCCATTTCCAAACTGGCAAGACAAGGAGAATGGAGGAAAAAAAAACGGAGTGAGGGGGTTGGTAGAGAGGAGTAAGAAACATCAAACAAAAAACCAATCTAATTTAAATACCTTCCTGTACTAGATTCTTACTACTATATTTAAAGTTTGCTTTTAAGTCTCATTTCAATCGATTTGCAGGAAAAAAAAACCCCAAAAGATTAAATTTAGATTAAATTGATCATTATAATTTATTTGGCAACAAAATAACATAGTGGAAAGACCTTTTTCCCAGTAAAGGGCTCTGGCTTTGATGTCTGATTGTTATGCAAATTCCATGGAGTACAAGATGTGGACAGAGGAATAATTAAGCTCAGGACTTTGTATATAATAATTCTTACAAATGTAAATGTATCCTTTCTGGAGATAATTGTGTGTATACGCACTGGGAACCATACACGTACATTAGCAAGGACAGGAAAACACCGCGAGCAAGCGCGCAGGTCCTCCAGCGGGGGCGGCAGGGCCAGGCTGCCCACACGCGCCGGGGGCACCCACACCCCCCGGCCGCTCCAGAGACCGCAGAGGAGCCTCGCGTGGCACAGACCCCCGCGGACAGTTCTCAGCACCAACGCACAAACATTCGAGAAACAAAGCGGTCTTTGTTCCAGAAGATAAACATTGACCATATACATCTATATATTTCAAAGCACTCAATTAGAAACTGAACTTTGCCCCTTTCTCAGGCTTTGAAACACTCCTGCACCACACACAGGCCTTTATTCTCCTTTCGCGCGGGTATTCCGCTCCCGCACACCATATGGCCCCAGGCCCTAGGACAAATTCTGCGCTGATTTATGGCCTTTGCCGTCCGAGGGACTGACCTACGGCATAAATCTGGGGGGCAGCGCACACACGTAGCCTGCACGCTCCTCCCCATGCTGTCTCTGCTCACGTGCATTCACCTCTACCAGCCAAAGACAAGGGATTTTACAACCCATCCCCAGGAGCAGATTTGGGTTCAGGGCACATCACTGCAACCCAGCAGGCAAACAGACGTAACGCAACAGGCACCGCACGTGCCAGTACACCTCTGAAGCACCTTCCAACGGAGGGGGATGCTGGTACCGGCCCTGACGGCGGCTGGAAGGGCCGGGCGGTGGAAATGCCTCGGGTGGATGCTGCTGACCCTGCCAGCGTGCTGGGCCGGCGCAGGCACACACGTTTGGAAGACGGGGCAAAAGGCGCTTACTGGATCACTGGACGCCAAAGCAAGAGTAATCCAGAGCCACCCCTCTGTGGGTGAAATAATTCCCAAAGAGGAACAGACACAATCAGTTTTTAAGGCATTGCTGCCTATCCTCCCACCTGGAAGCGACACGCATGTGAAAAGGCGGTGAAACAGCGTGCTGAGGCCAAAAAGGCACCCAGAGGCACAGATGAAGAGAGGATTGCCTTTCTTTCAGCCACAGTTTCGTGAAGAAAATAGCAAATTAAGTCCTGCAAGACGAACATGGATGATGAGGCCGGTTACATTTAACGAGGGAATCGGCGGCCTGGCTGAGCAATGGCCCGCCACAGCGCACAGGTCGTGGCGTTTGTCGAGTTGCCACACAAGTGCTGTTTTCTGGACGGACATCGGCTGCTCACAGTCTTCCATACCACTGCTGTTAACACCAAGGAGACACATCGCATTGCACATTAAGGGGGGAAAAAAAAAGGAGGAGAATTTAGTTTTCACTTTTTGTTCATTCTATTTACCTTTTGGTTTTACTAAGCGTGGCAAATTAAGTGATCAAGTTCACTTTTATATTTATAGCCATTTTCACAACTTTTCCCAGACACCAGTACAGGATGTTTACACTGAAAGGAGAAATTGATTGACGCATTTTGAGTATGTTTCCCAAACACCCATCATTAAGAAAATATACACGTGGACTTAAACTTCCTGATGCCTTTAAAGTAACCAATTCTGCCAAGGTTTTTTTTAATGTCTGTACCACTTCTGCATCTAAACACATCTCTGCCACTCTCTGGATTCTTTTCCACAGCATTGGGGAGGGGGTTCCGCCACGCAAAACAAGCTTCGCGAGACAAACGCAACACTTGGTGAGGGATTTTAACTCTATAAATCAGATGACACCCCAATCACAGCTCAATGAAAGAAGCAAAAATGAAATCAAATCAAACAAAGAGATCCCATCATCCCCTGCCGCATCCTCCCTCCTCCCCCTTCCCACCCAACCAGCAGCTTTGGAGTCCATAAAGGAGATTGGAGCAGAGCAGCTCTGGCATACACCGCTAAGCACAAAGTAAAACATACGAAATACGCTACACAGTTTGGGTTTGTTTTGTTGTTTTTACTTGCCTGCTGAAAAGCACACCGGCACCCTCAAAACCAAACATTTAAAACGATCTGCAGCTACCTTCTGAAATCTGCTCTAGCACGCTTTATCCAGCAAGTTCACCCAAACACGTTGAGACTACAATCAGCAACAAAAATATTGCAGGGTTTGCCTGGTGGGTTCGTGGGCTCGTTAGCCAGAAAGCCGCTGCACTTCCTTCGCCCCAATACCACTGCGGGCATCATCAAAAGCAAACCAACTTTACACAGTAATAAATTTTTTATTCAAATAAGCTTGTCAACACCAATTATCTGAACCACAACTGCCAAATACCAAGAAACACTTTCAAGAACTCAGGAAGGATACTAAAGCCCTCGTTCCACTCTAGAAAACACCGAGTTTGGGAAGCGGTTCTGAGGTCCCCGGGCATGGCAGAGCCAGGACCCGCAGGATGCAGCCCTCCACCAGCACTTTACAACAAAGGAGCCTCCCCTGCTATCTGCTTTCAGATCAGAAAGCTAAGAAAGCTGTCAGCTGCTTCTTACATATGCTTTATTTGCTAAAAGTAGCGATTCATACAAAACCAAGTATTTTTCATTACTAAAAATTCTGAAGAAAGATAGTATTTTTAGATGTGGAATAATCCCAGCAATATCTCACGTATTTAAAAAACAAAGCAAAACAAAAAAAAACCAAAATCCACGCCTTCCCACCCCCCCCCCC
>VZSC01005041.1:219567-280770 GCA_013398225.1 Steatornis caripensis
CGGCGAGGGTGGGGGGGAGGGGGCCGCACCTCGAGGGGGAGCCGCGCCCCCGGCGCCCGCCCCAGCAGCGCTGCGGGCCCGGAGCGTACGGGGCGGTGCGGAGGTGAGGGCGGTTGCTGAAGTTCTACCGCGTTTCGGGGTGCCCGGCCTGTCCCCTCCGCCACGCGCCTGCTAGGCTGGCCTGCGAGGGGAGCGCGCGGGGTGACGGCCATCCGCTACCGTCCGACTGGCAAATACTGCGCTCGCTGGGTTCCCTGGCCTTGCACCTTCAGCGTTTCTGTGTCGTAAGAGTCTGAAGGGGAAGAATGCGTTGTGCATAACTGCATTAGCACAGTATCACCAACATCTTGCATCCATTTTGCCAAACCACTATAAAACAAGTCACACCTGCCTCTTCCTTGGACCTTGCATAACCAAATCAGTGTCTTTCACCTCTCTGCCACCACAGGACCCCTTAACCAGGAAAAACAGCGTTGTCACCAAGTACTCTGCCACAAAAACCTTCCTTCAGTCCGGTGAATGGGCATGAAAGTGTCCTCACTGTTCTCATACAAACACCACCACCACGTTTTCTTTCTCCGTCTTTTCTGTAAGGACCCACATTTACTTGGTCCTTGCCAGCTGTCAGGTACAAAAGACTCAACTTTTTCTTACTTCAGAGAAATCAAATAGTAAGTAATTGTTTTCCAGTATCAAGTTTGACAGGGACAGATGCTTACAAGTGCACACAGCTCTGTTTAGCCAGCTGCCTGTACAAACAAGTGTAACAAGTCACAGGTAATTGTTTACACGCAGTGTTTATTGCAAATTACTGTCACTTCCTCAGGATGTTTGCATGTTTTATAACAAAGCTCCAGTGGATTGTTTTCTAGCAAGGGCATACGCTGGTGATGTGCTTTCCTAAGTGCTTAGCTTGTCCCATCAACTAAGGAAATTCTGTAGTTTCATGTTTAAAAGATCACTTATTTTACAAATTTACACTTTAATGCCATAGGCAGCAGTGATGGTTTCTATAGGGAGTAAATGAGAGATTACTTATAAATGCTCAAGGATCCAGAAGGCTCTTAGCTATTTTCATCATAGAGCATCTTTTTTTAAATAGAGAAAAAGCAGATGGACAGAACCTTTGACAGCAATAAAAACAATTATTAAATAAAATAAAAATGAAAAGTCTGCTTCTTTACAGTCTCTTTAACTCAAGGACTCTAAAATCTGTGAGACAGAAAATAACTGTACCCATTTACAAGACAGAGGCAGGACAGGACAGAGATGAGGGAAAGACACATCAGCATAGAGGATTATTGTTGTTGAAGTCCAACGGTGAGGGTCATAAATACGGAGATGCAAAGATATGAGGAGAGTGGTTGGGGTGTGCTTTGAATTTACCTTTTCTTGGTTGTGTTTATTCTTCTGACTTACATTATCCCATTTTTTCTCCTTCCCCCTTCCCACCCCATCTGCCTAAACTCTGCTTGTGTTTCTGCCCAAGATCACTATACCGTACTGAATATCTGTATACTGACCAAGGAGAAAAAAAGGAAAACAAGTTATCTTCAGGTTTATGTTCCTCTATAGGAAAAATTTTCTCAAAGAAAGATTACATGCAGATCTAGCTCTGTTTTTAAATGTTAAGCTAGAAGCTCTAATTAAAAAAATGTTTCAAATGCATTTCAGAATAAGCATGATGCTTTCTGGGGGCCAGGGAGAAGGACATGCATTTCTGGGAGACTAGAGTGCACTGGTGTTGAAAGCCTCCTGTGAATCCCATGGAATGGTCCAAATCTTGAGGGCTGTTGCTCTTTTACTATTTTAGAAAACATTTAAGAGCAAACTACCGGAAATAATAATAATAAAAATAAAAAAGTTACACTGATGTACCTTAAAACACGCACGCACCAGCAGTGCAGCCCCCCTGGGAACACAGAGTGCAGTAGTGCGCTCGTACGGCAACAAGCAAAGCACACAAGATTCATACAAATCTACTTACTCCACAGAAGTATTTCTTCAGAATAACACTCTAATTTAGATCTGATTACGTTATCTATCTACATAACGCTTTTCATTCCATAAAACCTGGAAACATATGCAGAGTTATAGTAAACTCCATCTCTGGGGGAGCGGCCAACCATCTACCTACCAATTTACAGCAACTTAACAAAAGCAGGAAGGGAGGATATATTACAGGCGAATACAGGACTCATTGCAGGGGGAGTGTAATTCTCAGTCCTTTTAGTTTCTCTCTCTCTCTGTTATCATTTCCCATTTGTGACAGAGGTAATAAAACTTCCTTCCTCCAACCTTTATTTAATTAAAGTGTAAGGTCTTTGGGGCAGTGAGCTTACTGTGTGTATATATACAGCACCTAGCACGAAGAGGTCATGAATTAATCTGAGGCCTTTAAATGCTACTGTAAATACAAAGCGTTGGCAATAATAAGAATAGGATGTAATTTTCATTTAGAATAATGGGACCTCTGTTTTCAATGTATCATCACAAAGAATAAATTACATGCATCTTAGGGAATAACTAAATTAAGGGTCAAGGGAAAGTATTTCATACCAGAGACTTGCAAGTCCACTCTATGCCAGTTGCTTACACGTAAGGACACTGCTGCCCACTGTTACAGCGTTTACTGTAAAATTCTTATTTGTCATAATCTTACAAAATAACATCCCAAATCCCACAGGCCAGAACATCAATAAGATTATGAGTATAGTTTATTCTGAGACAGTGCACGTGATTACTGTGCTAACATACTCAAATTAACCTTTTGCATGTGCAATAAACTGCAATTAGCAATCTGCAGACAAATGACAAGTTCCTTCCTTTCCTGTCATATATGGCAATATACAAGCCAGATTTCCTATTGAATCCCATATTAACCTACATTCAGTGGCAGTGACATCTCAGAGCAGCGTGTCAGAATTTATCATCTTTCAGTGATGGTAGCTCCACCTCTTGACAGTTCTAGACAAGATGTTTATAAACAACTCATCCAGAATCTGAACAACTGCAGCTGAAAATGTTTATTATTTTTCCACCAGTTGTTCCAACCATTTTGGATGCTTTATACTAAGGGATGGGCAGAGCTCTCTAAACAGTATGGCTGTGTTAATAAACGACAAGAAATAAAATGGAGATGGAGTAGTGCGCAGCTTTGTGATACCTCTCAGAGACGAAAGGAGGCTCAGGGGTGGGGAAGCTGCAAAGTGACTCTTTCCCTTGTGATAAGGAATGCCATATCAAACAATACAAACGGGGAGACGATGTTGATGATTTTCCCCACATGTGCTTTCATCCCCGTAATTCTACACCTCTCCCTGTTATAGAATTCATTTGCAAAATATTTTTTTAAAAAACAAAGATCTTCTGGGACAACTTGTGAAAAGCAATTTTGCCACAAACCAGAAAGTCTCAGACCTTGAACAGTCACAATCAGTCTCTGAAAATGTTGATTCAGTACTGTAAACTTATACCAGTTGCTAATGGCTTTACTAAGCTAAAATGCTTGTTTCCAGTACATTGAAACAAAAAATATTTTTATAACAGGCATCTCATACTGTACTTTCTTCAAATGTGTTTGCTGTTAGTTTGACACGAGTGATTAGTGCGTGTATGTGTGTAGGGATTAACTGCCACATAAAAATGCAGTTTTGTTTAGCAAGACTGATGGAAGGCAATTCAAAAAGCGTAAAGATGCCTTTATAATAAATCAGAACTAACCAGCCAGATCGCCTGCCCACTCTAAAACTCTCCACCTGGATTGTGAGTGGCCTCCGTCATTTATTGTTCCATTCTGCCTCTTGCTTACAAACAAGGGTTATCACAGAGTATATCTGAATTAAATAGCATTTAACAACCGTGCCGACCAGAGTTCGAAAATTAAAATCACTTCTGCCTTTCCTTTGCTCTCACATGATGTGTTTAGAACCCAGCCTTCCAGGCTGCTCCTGTGTGCAGCGCTCTCAGTGGAGTGCTCCCCTGCGCCGCTGCGGGATTGGAGCTCTTTGTTACCATGGCCCTTGGGCCACTACTCAGTTTGCGATGCAGCACTGGTGTCTCAAGTCTGTAAAGCACCTATCACACTTGCGGGCACTGTCTCTCAAACAGTGGCTGGGTTAAAAAAAAAAAAAAATCTGTATGTTTAGACTGAGCTAAATAACTCATACATCTGTGAGGTAGCTCATAACCTCGAGTCTTTTTTCATCAGTTTTAATCTCTGAAATAGTAAACTATAATTACATTTTAATTTAATTTTAATCTCTGAAATAGTTAATTATAATTGTGGTCATAAAACATGTACAACCTTTGCTTCCTTTCTCCTCCACCCCCTCCCCACTCAGTGCTGCTACAAGAAGGAAGAGAAAATAATTGTCGCTTTAATGCTAATTGTTTATAAACTCCTTTGTACAGAGACTATGTTTATATACAACGCCTAGGCAAGATCTAGGCACAAATGCAATACTCACAATAAATGAATGAATAATGTATCCCTGATCATAATCCCAGCGCTCTCCAATAAAAGAATATCTAATTCCTGTCACAGAATTGCCTTCTAGGTTGAAGTTCAGTATATAAATACATATGGGAAAAGATTAGATTTTAATTGATAAGTATTAATCATAATTCATTTCTGTCTCTGCAGGAAGCACAATGTTAAAACATCTAGTTAATACACTGTATAATGGTTAACCTTGAAGCAGAAGCTCTTGCATCTGTCTCTACCTAAGAAAAAAACTTCAACATCAGCCTTTGTTGTAGCAAAATACCCTGACATCTGAATGGTGGTGTTGCTGCTGGAAAATTGACTGGTCTCCAGTGCAACCCTTCCTATCCTGGGTCCAGTGCCTAACCTAGAGATGGGGCCAAATTAAAAATATTTATCTGCGCACACCTGTACTTAGGAATGTTTGAAATCTGGTCTGGGTCAGAACGCTGTGTTTGTGGTGCATCTCCGCTCTGAACAAACACATTTCTCATGTGATGCTCTCACTGCAACCACAAAGCATTAGCACTCACAAGAGCATCATTGAAGATACTCGGGCTGTTCATTGAGAACAAAGCCATTAAGGATTAATACTATGGTGGGAGAAAATGCAGCAGTATTTCTTGGCAGCTGAAACGTGGCGATGTCTGTCCTACGTGAAAAGACCCACGAATACCTTTAGCTCTTCTTACATAAGACGGTTCTTATTAACTCTGTGGGAAGAAGAACCAGACAAATCCCCCAAATTACAGGAAAGTGAAGGAGATTTTCACGTCTAAAACTGGACACGCACAATACGTCTCTCTCTGACTGACCCAGCAGATGCAGAGATGCATTTACGTATCACAGACATTACTGTCCTAGCGGATGCTGCAAAGTTGTCACTGACACAGACGCTCACTGTCCCCAAAGATCTGTGTTTTGGGAGAGAATTTTCGTACCACAGACACTACTGTCCCTACAGAACCACATCTGCTGGCAGAGTTATTGTTTCACATACTCTTATGCCTCCAGCAGATGTGAGAGACTGCCAGGACGACAGGCATTTCTGTCACAGTGGATCTCCATCTACAGGGAATTAATTTGCAGCTTACACTACTGTTCTTCCTAAGCCCTTAGTGTGGACAATACTGACAGCGAGGAAGCACCATAAACCAATGAAAGTATAAGGCTGGGCAACCTGGAACGTCACCATTAACTCTGCCTAGTTACGGCACTCAGGAGGAGAAAAGGAATTACTTGTGTCCTTCTTCCAACTCGTCTTTAAGAAGCATTTGTTCTGAGAAACATTTGAAGGAAAGAGCGTCTGATGCCACTTTCATGTAATAGGTGCAAGAAAGCACAAATCATTCATGACTACCAAGTCGACAACGTTAACACCCTGCTGCAGGGATCGAGTGTGTGTGCTAGGTCATTTTCAGTTTGCATTTGAACAGATGCCTCCATTTTTGCTGGAGGCATTTTGCATGAAAAGTTTCAGAGTTTCCAGTTTACTAACACCCGAAGGTTTGATCCCTGGTTCTACAAGCCTGAGAGCAGAAATAAAGGGGAGGGGGTTGGTTTTAATCCCCCTAATTTGGGCCTTCATATTTTGAAAGTCCACATCATCTCCTCTCAGATTCAAGGTTCAACAGCAGCAGCAGTCACTGGGAGTTTTGCTCCTGAGCAGCTGAGCTGCCAAGCAGCACCTTTCCGAACACGAGGAAGAAAAACTCGGGCCTGTGCTGAGACATGACTATGGCTAGACTTTCCCTCTGGAGTGAACTCGGCCTAAGGCCCATACCAGAGCATGTACTTACATATAAATAATATGTATGGTATGTGAGCCTGGACTTGAGAGCTGTCGTGGGCCTTTGTTTGCCTGACGGAGTAGATGTATCCTTTATGATTTGGTACCGGAGAGAGAAAACCTCCCCTGGTAATTCTGCAGTAATGTAAACCCTACTTGAAGAAACACCATCTAACTCTGGAATTCCCCTGTGGGGAGTCTGGGCATTTATCTATCTGCAGCATCAAGGGCTGTCCACTGGCAAAGGCAGGACACACAAATTCCCAGAGTAATAATCTGATACAGCACAGCAAAACCTATATCCTTGGAGCAGATTGTGGGAAAGCATTGAGATTTTGGTGGCTCTGCCAAAGCAAACAAAATGTTTCAAGTCCCATCATCTGCTCTGCAGTTCACACCCTTCCAGTGCTATCTTTTTCAGATGCCATGCCACACTGGTTAGTGGCAATGGTGTTGTCATGTGTGACTCATTCCATTTTACTGGAAATTAGAAAACCACATGCTGCACTGAAGAACTGCTTATTTATGTAGTCATATCATCCCAGAGAGCACTCCTCCTACCATTATTTGTATACAGATTCTTTCATCTAGAATTTTGGAAATACAGCTCTTCACTAGGGTTCATTCAGAGGACAGATTAATTGATAGCACATTGCTCCTTCCAGGGCCTGTTGAGCCTTTCATAGTTTCCAGTGCCACCCTGAAAAAGCAAGTGGTATTCTAGAAGAGAACGTCTTTATCATTACAGTATGCGT
Source organism: Steatornis caripensis (assembly GCA_013398225.1). Classification (NCBI taxonomy): domain Eukaryota; kingdom Metazoa; phylum Chordata; class Aves; order Caprimulgiformes; family Steatornithidae; genus Steatornis; species Steatornis caripensis. Next base: position 226,598 of record VZSC01005041.1, read on the forward strand.
GGGAAGCAAAACAGAACAGATAGCAGTGGAATTGGAATTGTGTCAGCCAAAGAGTTTGTCACGTATTTATTTGAGCTTTGGGCAGGTGAATTTCACCCACAAGGAAATACGTAATTACTTTTGTCTGTTTTTTTCATAGAGTGCCTTTATAAAGCCTCATCAAATATTTCCTGAACAGATCACAGTGCTACATTTACCATAGTGATTAGTGCTCACTATGAGTGATCAACTGGCATATTCAGGACAACAACAAAAAAACGCCAAAAGATGTCAACAGTGCACTCTTTCTGTGGAACAAAAATTACCAGATAAAAACATTAATAGTTTTAAGTAGTATTTTGTGGGAACAACAAATCAAGCTGGTTAAACTTTGTTTCGAGTTCTGAAGCATGTCTGGAATTATGCATGTTTCAAGTAACTTCATTTCCTAGATTACGAGTTTTTCTAGCCTTTATAAAATCAGTAGCAGCACCAGGATCAAAAGTTAGGTTTGATTGCGTGTTGACAGGCAAAAGCTGACCTCTACAAATTCCTAAACTAAGCGATTGCCTTACCCTCCACAGACGCAGATAAATCCAGTCTTATCTTTAGATGAAGAAACTGTTACGAAGATTCAGGCACCACACATTTATGAAGAAAGAAAATAGAAATGTGAGCCATTCTATTTTAAAGGTTAGCATAGCTTAAACATTCCTGAAAATATTTATTGTCATAACAGACTAGACTTACTGAAACGTTCTTGCTTAAGATTTGGTCTTTGACATTGTCAGCAGTCGTGTTGACTTCAGCTGGATCACATGGCTGCCATGGAAAGCAGAATTTAGCAAGGAAAAGGAAAAGACACAAAGTAGTTAAAGACCGTTTGGAAAAAGATGTTTGCTTTCAATGTTACTGACTATCCCTCAGGACCCAAATTAGAGTTCTGTTATATTTTAAAGCATTGCTTTCAAGCTTGCTAGAAGTGTCAGACAATTTGAATAGATCTCCATTTTAATTTCCCATCTAGCAGTATGGAACAGCTGCCATAACTTTGTGCAACGTGGCAAATTCGACATCCTCGTTCCTCAAATGGCAATCACCAAGAAGGGACTCGGGGAAAAAAAAAGCATAATATGCTTCCACTTTTACTGCCTTTTAGTAACTCCCAGTCAAAATGGTACTTTAAAGAACCCAAACCCTCAATTGTACTTTCAGCTTGCACTGTCTACAACAGGAAGCAAACGTTGGGTGCAAGTAGATGGGATTTCTCGAACTATCTTTTCTACGTCACGCTCANATATATATATATATATAACACAATTACTTAGTTTTTAGAAATAACAATTACTTAGTTTTTGTATTTCAGACCACGTTAACTCAAGAGGGAAAATGGAATCCAGAGGAAAAGCACTTTGGGATTCAGATGAAAAGCCCCGCTGCGCCCCACCGTAGGAATGTCTAGACAAGGACAAAGGCAGCTCACCCATATTCAAGGGAATTTGTGTGTACGAGATGAAGTACATTTCTGAGCACAACCCCATGTTACGTGTACTTTGAGAAGGAATAATTTGTTTTAGAGTGCTGTAACATGGATGAGTTGGTCCCGTTACAGGAATAATAGAGTGTCCCACCTAGCTCATATTTTGTATTCATTCACAGATTATCTAAGTGTGCACTTAGATAAAGCTACCTCCCACTCTTCTCCTTAATTCTGAATAGAAAACTCAGAGGAGTTTTAAGACCTATCACCACACAGCATGATGTCACCGGTGCACTGAGTAAGAAGGAACAGAAACATGCAGCAGAGATACTGTTGCTCCAGAATGGACTATTTGTTTCTGTACAAATAAAACACAATTAAAAAGCCTCCGGCGTGGCTGATTTCAATTGCTAAATTAACATCTCTGTTCTCATTTCTGCAACACTTCTCTACTACCGAGTTTATGGTTTCTTGCCTTCCACATGATACAACCAGCTTCTGACCCTGAGATTCCTCCTGTCGATAGTCTACGTTTCTCATGAAACTCAAATCTCCAAGCATGAAACCAGCTCTCACTAATCTGTTTTCTGTTATCAGTATAGTAACAGGTACATTTATATATTGGAGAGGACACACATCAGGGTAGTCTGGATGTTTCTTACTTGCGTTTCCCTCTAGCACTTACCTTTAGAAACACAGAAAGCAGAACAGAAATATTAAGGTCAGCATTTTCCAAATGGAGTCCAACTTTGGATGTCTAACATGATACTATTTCCAGTAAATAAGAATAATTTCTTCACAAAATTGGATTCCATCCCACCTTCTACCACACAGTCAATTTACATCCCAAGGGAACAGGTTAAGGACCATAGATCGTACAGGAAGGCAGACGAGGCAGGTTAACTACATTTCGCCTCCATCCTTGAGTATATGGGCATGGCTGCATGGGACTGGCAGCAGGCTGCAAGCTCGCGTGATCAGCTCCAACACCTATGTATATCATGTTGTATTTTCTTTCATTAATGGATACTTCATTAAAGCATTACTTTGAAACTAAAGAATTATTACGTAAAGAAGTAAATACCAGTCAAGATGCATCAAGATGAAACCAGGACTCATTCACCACCGAAGACGGAAGCCACCTCTTCTGGTAGTTTGGCTCATCAATATGCCTCAGCCTTCCACGTGCGGGAGGACTACACCTCCCTCAGCTCAACGGGAATCTGTTCCACCTGACTCAGACACAGATCTCCTCTGGGCTACACTAATTCTGCTTCTGGGAAGGCCCCATTACTCCCTTCCTTACTTCCACTACAATTCCTGCCAGTGTAGCTCGTTGACAGAGGTGGCACAAACACATTAACTTCACCTGGCAATGAGTGATTCTCTCAGCCTGAGCGCATGCCAAGAAGAGCCTAATCCGCTCAAGAAATTATAAGCCGTGCAGCTATTTGCACTGAAACCCCTGCAGAAACAGCCCTCCCCCACTTCCTTCTCTGCTAGCTTGCTCTAACAGCAGGCAGACATAAGTGAAAGGAAAAACAATGAAAAAGGAAACTTGGGAGGGACAGGTTAGAAGCAGAAGGAAGAAGCAAAAGGTCTGATGCTGCAGACCATATTCATGATGAGAAGCATTTGCACAAATAACCTAATCACATTCAGTGGGACTGCGGGCTGAGTAAAAGTGCTACGAGCGCANAGTGTTAAAGGCTCCCAGTCAGGACTTTCCCCATGGCTGTACTGGGAAGATGTAATGGAACAAGCCTTACCAAATCTGCCACGTCAAAGCCTCCCACCTTCTACAGCTCTGGCAGCCCAGGGTGAGAGTATGAACTGAAGTGTTTCGCCCTCATGCTTTTTCTGCTTCTTAGCAGAAAGAAAGTGTCAAAAGGAAGATGGAAATAACAATTACTGTGGGTTTTTTNTCATTTCTGCAACACTTCTCTACTACCGAGTTTATGGTTTCTTGCCTTCCACATGATACAACCAGCTTCTGACCCTGAGATTCCTCCTGTCGATAGTCTACGTTTCTCATGAAACTCAAATCTCCAAGCATGAAACCAGCTCTCACTAATCTGTTTTCTGTTATCAGTATAGTAACAGGTACATTTATATATTGGAGAGGACACACATCAGGGTAGTCTGGATGTTTCTTACTTGCGTTTCCCTCTAGCACTTACCTTTAGAAACACAGAAAGCAGAACAGAAATATTAAGGTCAGCATTTTCCAAATGGAGTCCAACTTTGGATGTCTAACATGATACTATTTCCAGTAAATAAGAATAATTTCTTCACAAAATTGGATTCCATCCCACCTTCTACCACACAGTCAATTTACATCCCAAGGGAACAGGTTAAGGACCATAGATCGTACAGGAAGGCAGACGAGGCAGGTTAACTACATTTCGCCTCCATCCTTGAGTATATGGGCATGGCTGCATGGGACTGGCAGCAGGCTGCAAGCTCGCGTGATCAGCTCCAACACCTATGTATATCATGTTGTATTTTCTTTCATTAATGGATACTTCATTAAAGCATTACTTTGAAACTAAAGAATTATTACGTAAAGAAGTAAATACCAGTCAAGATGCATCAAGATGAAACCAGGACTCATTCACCACCGAAGACGGAAGCCACCTCTTCTGGTAGTTTGGCTCATCAATATGCCTCAGCCTTCCACGTGCGGGAGGACTACACCTCCCTCAGCTCAACGGGAATCTGTTCCACCTGACTCAGACACAGATCTCCTCTGGGCTACACTAATTCTGCTTCTGGGAAGGCCCCATTACTCCCTTCCTTACTTCCACTACAATTCCTGCCAGTGTAGCTCGTTGACAGAGGTGGCACAAACACATTAACTTCACCTGGCAATGAGTGATTCTCTCAGCCTGAGCGCATGCCAAGAAGAGCCTAATCCGCTCAAGAAATTATAAGCCGTGCAGCTATTTGCACTGAAACCCCTGCAGAAACAGCCCTCCCCCACTTCCTTCTCTGCTAGCTTGCTCTAACAGCAGGCAGACATAAGTGAAAGGAAAAACAATGAAAAAGGAAACTTGGGAGGGACAGGTTAGAAGCAGAAGGAAGAAGCAAAAGGTCTGATGCTGCAGACCATATTCATGATGAGAAGCATTTGCACAAATAACCTAATCACATTCAGTGGGACTGCGGGCTGAGTAAAAGTGCTACGAGCGCAAGCAACAATTGCAGAGGCAGGAAACAAGTAGGAAAAGAAAGAAAAAGGAAGCCCCACATGAATGAGACACCTGCACAGGGGAGGGCAGTCTCACACACCCCAGGAAAAACAAATCAACCAAAACGCTAACTGCCTTTGAGTTACTGCAGAAATATTTATAGAGCTTTTCCCGACCTCTGCCTCGCTTCCTGGCAGGCGACACCGCAGAAAGAATCTTTACCACTGGCATCCCCTTCTTCCGCCAAGCAAAAATTCAGTCCCTTCCCAAAAGCACAACAAAGGCAGTAAGAGAGACCAGCCGGGCTGCAATAGTGGTTTGGCCATTACCTGAGGAAGGATGAATGCCCAGCCAGGCACATGCCCATAGGAGACGCAGTAATTACTCTGACAGGGGACAGCACGCATCTCCTCCTGTGCAATGAGTTAGGGGAACAGCACTGATTTAGGTTACTCTCAGCAAGGAATAATACGAGGGCAAGGGAGTGATTGTTTCCACTGAAACCCCTAGTCTCTTCCAGATGGTCGCTTCTTTACTTTCTTTACAAAGGATGATGAGACAGTGAAAAGAACTGGATGTCCAGTAACTGTATTGCTCCTTTTCCAGTGAGCTCTCTCAGGAGTTCTCAAAACAGCTTCTGTGACAGAGCAATTCAAAATTTATAAATCATTGAAATAATGCATTTATTTATCAAAAGCTCTCTTCCTAAAATGAAACACTAGAGAGCAATCCAATCATTCCAATGAATACATGTATTTGAATTCTCGGGACTCACACTAATTGGCACTTTTCAAAATGTTTCCAGTTAGGTTTGTTCATAAGCTTGGAAGAGAAAATCAAAATACGCCTCTCTGAGAGGGGCTGATGTTTGTGAAGCAGAACTATTAAATCAGTGAGACCAGGGACTGAATTCAAAGCAATGATAGTTTGAGATCATACATTAAAGATGATAGGATCTTTCTAAATCACCTCAAACATGAAACACTTGCAGTACTGACTTACAAACTTATCTGAAAAACACACACTACCACCTACTGGCAATTATCCATATATGTTACTTACATACTTGTAAGTAGTAACAAGATGTGCACATTTGATTTGCGTGAACTTTGCTAGGACAAAGATTGGCATTAATTTTTACAATCACTAGACTTGTATTTGAAGAAAAATATATTCCTCTGCATGTAGTTCCCACAATGTGTGATCTGTTTATTTTCTTCTTTTCAATAAAAACTTAAGCCAGAATAGCTGTTTATTTAAATACTTATCATTTAAGGTTGTTGCTTTTGTCAGTGTATCCCTTTCATCTAAGAATGGGGGGTTTTTCTCACCCGTAGAGGGCTGGTAACATGGTACCACCAGGCTTAAAGGTGTTGCCATTTTATACCCACTGTTCTGGACATAAACTGGGCATTAATTGCAATGGCGTGTGGGACCAGGGAAGAGAATTTGAGTGAGTGCTGTTCCTAGGTATGACCTTTTTTCTACACCAACCACACAGAAGACTGAGAAAAGGAGAGCTGTGGCTGGATAGATAGGGAGCAATCACATTCTGAAACATCTTTTCCTCAAGTTGATTCCTTTCCTTTTGCTGCAGCTCTGACCTTCTTGCCCTAAGGTTCACAGTGATGCCATAGAAACATCTTGGAGCTAAAAGTGCTGTGATGTCTGGGCCAGCAAGTAATGTTAAAGGGCCACGTGTGAATACCACAAACGTCATCTTTGCTGAGCTTGGATTACATGTTTTTCAGCCTGCACGCTCTCTCCAGAGACCTTTGCCCGCTGGCAAAAACCTGATTGCTGTTGTAGTGCTGGTGTGCACGACAGCTTTGGACTATACACGACTTACAGCAGCCAAAATGCAGGTCAGTGCTAGGAGTATGTCAACACGACCTGTGGTGTGACTGAGTCCTCACCTGTGAAAGGAAACGTGTCAAGAAACCTGGGGCTGACGCTACTGAGTCACTCTACCACCTGCAGTGCGCTCAAACTCAGTCCTGGTGCTGCGCTATAGCTACTGCCATTTCTTCCGTCAGATCACCTTCTAGAGAGGATTTTGGTATGTACGTGGTAATGTCAGAAAGATTGGCCGGTCCTGATGTAAAAGCTCACTGAAGGCCAAAGACTGATACTGGGAAGAATTCCCCCTGCAGTTCTACGGGGGCACCTGCCCACATGACACCGAGTTAAACCTAAGACAATGTCTATTCAAAAGTCAAAGCAGCATCAGTCGAAGCAGATCACCAGCTATCGTAGCCCATGCAGGAAAACAACCTTTTCAGTGTCTTATAAATAAAACATTCTATCCAACAATGGCATTACATGTATATAAAAAATATATATATTTAAAACTAATAACATTTGCTATATGTATAATTAATCAAATTTATAGTTTAATTATTTTTTTTTTTACCTGAGTCGATTTTAAAAATATTTTTTTCTATTACTTGTGTCTTAATTAAACACAAGGTTTCGTGCCAGCAAGTATCAGACTAGCTCAAGACAGGCCTTCAAATATGCTATGCTAATGTCTGACACTCAGGAACACTTTGCGTTCTCTTCAATATGTGCATTACAAGTAGTATTTTAATTGGGTTCCCAATTCAGAAGGCTGGAATGAGCTTGTGAGTCATTTTTACAAGTTGACTCACATGGTGCAAAACTGAAGAATTTGATGCAGAAAAAAAAAAAAAAAAAGGCAGAGGGTGCATTTCTGCACACCACTGTCACTGGGGAGAGCGGGAGTTTGTCCCCAGCACCCAGCTGCAGCGGCACAGTGGGTTCAGCAAGCACATTACTTGGATGAGGCTCTTTTGCCTGTCACTGGTAAGAAATGATGCTCTTAGAAGGCTTTGTTTTTTCATGAGAGCTGTGATAAAGAGATTATATAAAGCATTATAATTTTGAGATTCTTCTCCCTTTGGAAAAGGGACTGGTCCTAGCGTCGCAGGATGTCTGGTTTTGGTGTGTTTCAGTGATTGCATTTCAGCAGTTCCATTTCAAGACTGGTTAACATATAGACAGTAGGGAGGGGGATCCTCCTCTCCCTTAGGTGCCAACCCTGCAGACTCAAATTGGAGCCAGAGTCAGATTAAGTTCTTTTCTCCTTGCACATCATCACTGAGGACATGTCCCATATCTCCCACTATACCCATGTGAAAACCTTGTTGTCTTTCTATTGTGCTGCCTGCATTGTTTCTGCAACCTCAGAGCCTCAAACCATCTGCATGGGTGCAAGGGATGGGAACTCGGTCAAAACAAAGCAAGTGGAATCAAATCTATCCTATTTTTGCTGTTTTAGCTTCAAACAGTGGTAAAAAACATGCTTACTTACTGAAGCAGGGAAGTGTGAACTGCAATACACAGAAACTGCAGGTATGCTGAGTAAAAGGCTTTTTTGAACTGTCACTTTTTCTGGTATAACCACACTTTAACATTTTTATTTCCATACCCTTAGAAGAATCCATACAACATGCAAATGAAAGGCAGACTCAGAGAAGGCTGAAAATGCCAGGGTGTTTTTCATTGTCCTGAGGACAAATGCCAGAGCCCTTCTGGGACATTCAGAACATCTAGTCACTGTATCTTATTCAAGGGAAAAGCCATCTGTCAACAAACTAATCACTGGACAGATTCAGAGACAAATGAAAATAAAAAGCCAATACAAACGTGCAGATGAGGTTCCAGTCAGCAACTAGGCACAGAAAACAAACAAATCCTGTCCGCAAAGCCTGGCATTTGGGTCCAGCCATTTTTCACTGAAGTCAAAAGCGGGGCGGGGTGGGGGTGGATAATGCGAAGTGATCTTCAAACATAAACTTTCCAATCAATGAATATGACCATGGAAAGATGGGCATGAACCAAACCTGGATCCAAACACTACCTCCATAAGTCATCAACAGCAGCAGAACGGAGCATGGACAGAACAACTGAGCGTGCTACCACATATTATCAGCAGTAGTAAAAGCCTTACTACTTTCAGTAACACTGGACAACTTGATGCTCAGCTCCTGGCTGAAAGTAGCCTTCATTTTTGATTAGAAACACATGATACCAAGGGAAGTACTCCAAGTGACTAATGTCCGTAGTGGCCAGGATTCTATCACCAGTGGAAAGTGAAGCATCTGCCCCGTGTGTGGGCCCAGCTCTCGTATTTTTTCCATGAGTGTCTTCTATGGCAGGGGACTTAATATGTGGACTGAGAGATCTTTGCCAGCCTTCCTCTTGAAAAGTGAAAACCCTCTCCCGGGTCACCACAAGTACACTTTCCTCAATCACAGAGCCACAAAGGAGAACCCTATGCAAAGGAGTTCCTCAACGATGAGGCTCTGCGGTTGCTTCATTTTCTAAACCTCACTTCAGGACGTGCATGCAAGTGGCAAAAGGACTTCAATCATTTCGATTCTGCACCAAATCTGCTTTCCTATTGGTGAAAAAAATCAAACAGCCCAGAGGAAAATCAAGGTACTTCAGAACATTAGTGCATGCCATGTTAAATACACAATTGAGTTAGACTTCAGTTTCAACAACATGAAACATAGAAGTTCAGCTTAGCACTAGCTGAAATCAACCTGAAGGAGTCGGAACTTCAGAGAGCTGAAATTCTAAGTGCTTCCTTAAAGGCAGCACTTGAATAAAATTAAATGCATTTCTCCAAAAGCCTCCCTAGCATAGCAACTGATTGGCCCTTGAGGATTCCTATAGATACTTGTCATTCAGCATGAAATCAGGTCAGCAGCTAAAATTAAACACCCACCTCTCCCCTGCACTGCATGTGGAGTCATCGCTTTTAGTATTGCTCAGCCTCTGCCTCCCCAAATGGGTTCATTCTTACCACAAGCTTAAAGGATGTCTTATCAACGAGCACTGATGGATACAGTCATTCCTGCTCTGAGATGAAACTGTTGGGAACCAGACTCGCAGTCCCTTTGACTCCATCTGCATTGATTAGTTCTTGGGCAGTCTGCCAAGGCAGTGTGCTGCCTCTTACCCTCACCACTGTTAATCTGCCTAAGCGAGGCCTGCAAGCCCTACATAAACTGCAATTTCTCTTCATTAGTGTGATTCTGCCTGCATGAATCTGATAACATATGGGATATTATCATAAAACAGCCTATTTCACCAATTCATTTTCTCCTTTATGAAGATTATGAATGTACTGCAAGTGCATTGGGCAGGATAAAGCAGAGGATTCTACTGTACAGTTTATCTTTGATTTAGTTTCTAAAACGCAGATAGCCTTCCTTTTAAGTTCACATTTCCCAATAATCCTGCGCTAATATATTAGAAGAACTGCTGACTCTCTCTCCCCGATTTCCTCTAGCTCATTGTGGGGCTGATCCGTGCTACGCGTCACTTGCCTAGATTGAGACCGTAAGGATGAACAGAGCTAGCAGATGCCACAAGATGGAAAAAATGGGAGGTACAGCAACTGTTTAGTCAACCCTAATCACTGCCACAGTCTGACTAAGCATGAACATGAAACATGATCACAGTTTGACTATGGATTATGTAATTCCAAACACGTGCTTTATGCCCCCTCGCTTCCTGCCTATTTCAGATAACACAAGTCTGTTGGAACAGGCAGTTTGGGCACAGCTGAATGAGCGCTTTGTCTGGGAACGATAACAGATGCAGGTAGGGTCCTACCTACTCCTGAGATTTATTAATTAGCACATGTCCCCATTTAACGAAGCCTGCGTGCCCTCTACTGGTACGTGCCTGTATTCCCAAGAACGTCAACACTGCTGAACTGAATAGCCTTAAAAACTGCTCTTGCAAGCTCCTTGGACAACGCATGCATGCCTGTGCTGGCATGCTTCCACACGCAATGTAGACTAAAATTATATTAAGACCCCCATTTATTCAAAACCTCACAGCTCTTTTGTGCTTAGAACTGTTAGGTTGGTTTTATGCCTCTGTTTTGAGGGCGTTTCCTGCTAAAAGGTACCATTATAATTGCACAGTGCATGTCTCTTTCAGGGGAGATTTCATACGCACTGATCCATTAAGGAGTTGGAGTACAGGGATGTCGCAGAGGACAGAGAACACAGATGCCTGCAGCAGCCATAGTCTTGTTCTGAGCTGCTCCCAAGGAAAAGAAGTTCAGCTTCCCAGGATTAATCCATTATCAAAAACTACACTGACTCCTGGCTGATCTGTATCAATTACTGAGTACAGACACATGCAGTAGAGGTCATTTTAATAAGCAGTTCACTCCTTAAATTGCTTCCACTGCCAAATCAAGTCAGGATTGCTAGGGATCATAAGCTTAACCCATCTGATGGCCTTTTCTGCAGACCCTTCTCACTATTTATACTGTCAAACAACAATAGCAACAGCAGACCCTAGAAGAATAGGTAATGGCTCATTTTAACAAGGAAAAATAAAATACAGCACAAGCCCCAGGATAGGCAGGGTGAAAGGGGCATCCAATGAAGCTACATATGCCCAGATACTACCAGCTGGCACCAGCATCCAGAGACTGACAGTTCCCCGCGGCTGGATGGATCCCAGCGGGAAGGGGCCATGCCCAAGTACCACTCATACATGGCAGTAGAGCAGAGGAAAAAAAAACCAAACAAACAAAAACAACTCATCGTTCCCCAGACCATGACAAATCCTGTGAAAAAAACCTTGAAAAAAGAATACTTTCATGCCTCCCTAATGGCATTTAAAACAGTAACAAAAGCAAAAAAGGAAACAGCTGACTGCAGGGCTGACTCGCTGCCTTGGGAAGCGTGTTGGCATATCCTGATCTGTTCCTGGCAAGGGCACAGCATCACTGGCACAGGTAGCACCATGAGTGTATCAAAAGGGTTAACCATTGCACATCAAAGAGAAGGTGCAGGCATGAATGTAATTGAAAACTGGCTGTCTCGGGGCATATTAAAAGCTGTATAAATTTTAACCACTGCTCATCTATGAGACTCGACTCTGAGCGCTGATGTAGTGACCTATGCCAGTGAGGTTTGGTTGCGAGAGGAAGTTACTGCTTAGATGCATATCGAGGACTCCTGTCTGTTCTTTCCTTTCCTTGTAAACTGAGCAGAAGCTATTGCATCCGCATGAGAGTAAAATCTGGAGTTTTAACTGCTGCAGAAGACAGAAATGTCAAACAGCCTGTCGGGAATAGAAATTAGAGTTATATTCAATCCTGCCTGGATGAAAGTGTAGCACAAAATGACCTATCGTGGCATCTTCTCTATATTTCTGTGATTCCACTTCATTATTAAACTCCATTGTCACTGTGGTCTCATCCAGACTAGAAGAGGTCACATCCAAACATGGAAGCAAACGCAGCATTAGACACAATTTTATGCTATTTCAGCTCTGTTAAAGTATCGTGATCCACCCTGGGGAAGGAAGGGGAGCCAACAGGCAGGTGTAGGCAGCTATTTTTTGAAAGTGCTAAAAAGTATGAGTTTCAAAGCAGAACCTGGCTGGAAAGGAGCAAGGAGGGTCACCAACCCACAGGTACTAATGCATTTTGAAACACGATCCATTTTACAGAGTCAGGGTACGGCAAATGTCTGCACCGTGTTTCTAGTAACGCCTGTGAGAGCGATAAGGGACGCTGTACAGGGCTGTTGCAGGTATGAGAAGCCGTATGCGTAGGTGAGCAGGAGATGGAGCCAGGCCGAACACCACAGGCCCAGCTTCCTGCCACACACACACACATTATTTTTCCAAATCCAGACACAAGCTTATTCATTTCTGTTTCAAGGATACACACATTGTACTAGAGACACATTTGCAGTAGCAAGTATCTGTCCCCACATGCTCTAATTATTTTCCTATAGCTACTCCTACCGGCTGGTGATATCTCTGTTAGAGCTATGTGACCACCAGCGCTAGCGGTTCCCCCAGCCACTCAGCATTAATTACTAAACAGCAACAACCCAAATTGCATAAACAACTCTTCTATGTCTAAAAACTTCATTCTGGTTGTACATCCTCACTTAGCATTTGGTTGGACTGGGAGGAGACTACACCATCTCCCTTTTCTCCTTCTGCTCAGAAGATTCAAAGGACATGCAAGAGCTAGGAGACTGGATCTATTTTTATATAAATATGTATTTATATATATAACAATCCTGGGCTGATGGGAAAATTCTGCCAGACTCCAGAAGTTTTTATACATGCACTCATACACACACACATATATATATTTATATAATTAACCCCCCCCAACCCCAAAACTGTTGTCCTCCATCAGAAACAAGGTGGTGGCCCAGGCAGACCTGTGGCCTGTGCCCGTACAGCTGTGCTGGCGGAGCAGAAGGGATGAGGGAGCAGTTGGCTCTGAGCACCCTCAGCCCCTGTCTTTGTGCACCGCTGGCAGGCACAGGTGCTCTCCCTGCTGAAGGGTGCCTTGCCCACTGGGTGGTAGCAGCACAACCATCAGGCCAGGCTTCTGAACCAAACAGGTTAGCTTCTGGAGACAGGCAGGAATTTTTCCCATCCGGCCAGGATTAAAAACATGTTGGGTGGGTTTCCCGACTTCCTCCTATCATCCTTGAAGCTGAGTGCAAAGGAAGAAGAAGGGGAAGAAATAGCAGCTTTAGAAGAATGGGGTTAGGTAATAAATATTGGAAACATTATTACAACTTCCAGCCTGTGAGGACATAAGAAAAGATCTTCAAAGCATAAGATCTTGAGGTGCAGTTGTGCAGATTGAGGGAGGGTGGCAGTGGGAGTGCAACGGACCTTGCTCGTTTGTGGGCCATCTTAGATCCTCATTACTAATGCTCTATTCTGCTTAGCAATGGGTGAACATTAAGATCTTGGCTAATAGAAATAACCATGTTTCAGTTTCGCAGCAGAAAGATATTTATCACTTTCCTGGATCCAGTTAATGTCTGGGTGTTCAACTCTCAAGATTAATGTTTATAAGGTTGCCTGCCAGGTCTATCTTCATTTCTCCTACACGTCCTGATCAAGCAACAGAGAGCTATATATAAGATTGGATTTTATTCTTTTAGTCAAAACAAGTACAGAAAAAAGTTCATTTCCTGTGAACAGATCTGGCTCCCTTAGTGTCTTCTCGTGCCTTAATCCTAAGCTTACAGTGACCTTAACGCTTGGCACTTGTTATTGCACGTATCCTCCTCCTAACAACCAGCAGCAACCACAGCACTCACTGCAGAATCAAAGCAAGTAAAACTTTTCTCTCATTGGTATTTCAAAGAAGGAAATAGACTATTTCAAGATTTTAAGAGCAATTCCTGCACTCAGAAAGATCTTAAAGTTTAAGCGAACTGTGAGTGCTCTGTAACAGTGACCCATTGACAAACCTAGAGAATGAAGTCCTGTTCCCATGCAAACAGCAGATAGCCTGCGCAGTATGAGTCCTCCCACTTCCACCTCAATCTTGTTCTGACATCATGTCTAGGACTGAGAAAGTTGCTTTAGTCTCCACGTCCATTCAATCATACTATTCTTGGAATTAGGTTTGTGCCTCCAGGCCTCAACCAACTCACGATTCAGTTGTATGAAGCATTCATAATGCGAGACAGTCCCTGCCCCAAAGAGCTTACCATATAAATAGCACTTTCTAAAAGCAAAGAGCACACAGTCAAGCTTTGCATTTCTGTATCAGACCGTCCGCAAGGATGCTAATTATTGCCAGGATAACTACAGTTTCATGATGTGAAAAATCTTGTCTATTGGGAATCAAATCTCATATCCAGGAAAGCAGCCATCAGATCATGGTAACTATTTTTAGGCTAATTCTGACCTTTCAGAAAGTAAGGACTGTTCAAAAAGATGATTAAAATACAAACTAAATTATGAGGAGAGTTGAATAGTCTGAAGAAAATGTAACTTCATTTAGTCTTGCATAATGCCTTTGGTAACACGGTTAGATTCTTTTGGCCCACAACAGTCAAATTTTCCACTGTAGTGTTAGGATGTAAGTTGAGCTGGTTATTGAGTAATAGAGAGTGCTTTCTTATTTGTGCAAACTTCTTAACCTTCAAGAGAACAAAGATTAATCAACAACATTGAAGAGGCTGTTGTCATGAGATCCAGTCATAAGATTTGTAGGGACTCCTGCAGGGGTTGCAATCCTTAAAACTGGCTTGGAATAAAATCTGAGAGATGGGAGCACATAGAGAAAACATTTTCAAAATAAAATCCAACCTAGTTATTAATGATGGAATAAAGATGTTCTACCAAATCTGGAGAGCAAAGACCAGTTCCAGGGCATGAAGCAGCCACCGTGACATAGGAAGAAATACAGACAAGGCCACCTGGTTCCGAGTTTGGTATGTAAAGCACCCAACTGGCTTTCAAAGAGCTCCTCATTGTGAAAATGACTTCCAAAATCATCACCAGTGTATCTTTAGACTGGCTTCTCTTGCTTCAGGTTGTTTTTGTGTTAACATGGAAGTGACGCCGTAAAGGGACAGCTCTGTACCTTAAAGCAACGTACCTACGGGATGCACAGCTGCGTGGCACAGGCAAGCATGCATGCGCAGCTGCAGTCTGCCTGGTTCCAAGAAACTGGGGACAAGATTTTCAGAACTGTTTGAGGTTGCTGACTTTGCCCTACTCAACATAAAAATTTACACTCTTATTAATGGGAGGAGATCTAGGCACATGCTAACCAAGCTCTTGAAAATTGCCTCAAAGGATGCTTGGTAGTATTGAAAATGGGCTATGGTGTTCACATGCTGTCTTTGCCTGTGGCCATACTGATCTGCTTGCGATAGTTGCGTCTAAAGAAATATTAGCAAACACTCCTCCCCGATTAAAGACGGACTAAGAAGTTTCTGAAATTCCTTAACTAGGAAAGAAGCCTCCTCTGCAGGCTTGTCACATAGGCAGCTGAGACAGGGTGAGCTCAGCTTGTCATGTCACCTTTCTCTGAGCTGCTAAATGTCTTTCATTGTGGCGCACAATGAAATGCTTAACACTACCTGGGAGTTGGTACAGCACTGATCAAGTTGAGGAGCTGGGAAAGTATCAAGCCACGATCACGTTAGAAAATGCCTCCGTAACTCCTTACAAAATCATTAGTTCCCTACCAGGGAAATAAAAATCCTGAAACATCCAAGTATTGAAACATCTGAGGCTTTGCTGCCAGACCTCTTGAAACAAGGGAGAAAGGGAACAAGTAGCTAGTGGAAACCATAAAAATGAAGGAGCTGAATTTAGAGAGAAGGATTAGCTGTCTGGATAACTTGGGGGAAGAAAGAGAACCAGGGAAAGCTGGAAGCAGCTGGCTTGTACTGATCGAAGAGCAAGTTCCTGATGAGGACCCAATGGAAGTAGTCACAGGGCTGAAAGGCTGGGCTGGACTGGAGGGGAGACGGTCTGCTGCGACAAGAGCAGGTAGGTCCAGACCTGCACGTTGTGTCTGAAAGCAGCAGGAGCAGATCAGCCAGAGCCCAAAAGGTCCTGCTTTCTCAGCCACCCCTAACAAAAATGAGTGTGGCACAGGAAAGGATGCTGAAGGCAAGCAAGTGCTCCGCGTGGAATGTTTTGTTGAGTTTTCACAGGCTGTCAGCAGCTGTATGAGCACGTCAGAGAAGCCAGATAAGGAAAAGAAAAAGAAGGAAACCAAAAACCACAGGCCAAGCTGAAGGCAAAGCAGTGAGGATTGAGCACGACAGCCTGCAAAGGGCGCCCCTGAGTAGCTGCAAATCACAAAAAAAAGTGTGCGAAGAATTAAGACTTGCCTTTGCAGGATCCAGTGGCTGGGGACACGGAGGTGCACAAGGGGGAAGGGAAGCAGAACCCAGGCGCCGTGCCAACCCAGATAACCAAGGGCACTGGAGGAAGGAAACCACAAAGCTCTGCAGTAAACACAGGGAACAGCAGAGGGTACATGAACAGTCAGACAAAGTAACCAACCCAAAATTCTCTTCTCAAAACTCAGATAAGATTTGTGTTTTAAAATATCGAGTGCTCTTCTGTCCTCCCACTTCCTATAGATTTTTTTTTTTAACACTTTCTGGTTTTGGCCAGGAATGAGTAAGAAAGTGCCAGGATACTGCTAGGAACTCTGTCTGTTCTCACAGTGTTTCTGGCCCAACCAGGAGCAGGAGGGAGCTGGACTCTCAAGAGACAGTCTGTTTCCATTTAATTTCCAGGCCAGTTTTGCAGACTTACAAGGTCAGGGTAAGGTGCCAGACTTCTGGGTGCTGCTGAAAAAAAACCTTGAGCCCTTGGAAACTTGTTCCTGCTTGGCTGTCAGGAGAAATGTTGTAAACACAAAGGGAAGAGACTTGAGGAAATGATGGTGTCACTGGTAGGCTACTGACATCCCAGTAGGAAACACGGAGGGTTAGAGCCTCCCATGCCACCTTCTGTTTTCAAACCACCTCTTTCTTTCTTTCCAAGGCAAGGCCTCTGTTTTCTAACAGAAGCTGCATAAGCTTATTTAAAGCATTGAGTCAAGGACAGCTCCTGGGTTGCAAAGTACCAAGCAGACATTAAATACAAATTATTTCATTAACCATTTAGTGCTTCTTCCAGTTCTGTACTTTACACCTTAAAAAAACAAATTGGAGAAACACTTACCATTACGAGTTGGGTGATGTAGGTAACATCTGGTTAAAATGCCAGAAGACGCCGGCGGGTTTGCTAGGCGAGGGGCCCTTGCGGGCTACTCACTTATTTGCTATAACTCCCTAGGGTAGCTGGGGGTGTTTTGGAGAGGCCAGACAGGAAAAGTCTTCAGGGGCTGATGACTGAAAGGCAGGAAGAGCCTCCCCGAGAGCAAGCAGAAGTAAAGCCTTGCAGGACTGTCAGCATGGGTGTAACTTGCTAAAGGTTTGGTTTTTTCCCCCTCCTCCCATGGCAGCAGAGCTTGCATCAGTATCGTTCTGACTTTCAGCTCCTGCCATGGCACTATGTTTGTGTAACTCTTCTCCAAACACCAGCCATGACAAAAGCTTAAAGAACTTTGTGATGACTCTTAAGTGTCGTTAAGCAAATGGGGAAGGTGCTGAACCTGTCGCTCAAAGGGCTTGTGGAGCCAGCACAAGAATTTGTCTTGCATTTCTTTAGTACTTCCCTGGGGTTAAATTCTCAGCCCTTTTGAATATATTTATTTTCTTTCAGCATACCAAAGAAACCACCCATTTAAAAACATTTGCTTTAAAAAAAATCAACCCATCCCTAATCAAAGACATCATATTTTCTGAAATTCAGGGGAGGGAAGAAGCAAGGATCCGTATTTTAGATTCTGAAAGAAACAGTCACCTTACCTCTAGATGCAATTCAGACCTTTATTTTTTTCAGATTTTTATTCTTCCAATGGAAGAAAGTTACATCAGCCCAACTCTTTCTATGCTGCCAGTGTCACTTTCAGACAGTCCAAAGGAAGCAACACCTATCCCTGCTCTCTGTTTACGTAACTGACACATCCAAAGCAGAATGACTGCAGCAAGACATCCCGTACCAGGCACAGAGCTAGCAAGACACAGAAAAACAGGATATAAAAGCAGCTGTTTGACTTAAGGTAACTGATGGCAACACAACGCATAAAAAAAAAATTTTAGTAACTCCAAAATACTTCTGAGCAAAAGTAAATTCAGAATGAGCATACCTTAATGGGAGCTCACACCGAGCTTAGCAAAAGACACTGCGTAGGAATAGGATTTCTCTCTCCTAATACGGTTTATAGAGCGTATTTAAGAAACAAACATCACACTTCTACCCTCTGACTCCAGCAGAAATTTAAATTTCTGCATCATCCTGCACATTTCAGAGACTTTCTAAGGTTTGAGAATTCTTGTTACAGGAGAAACGTCTCTGTGGGTACGATCAGGCCTAATGGACGTTCACATTTACACATGCTTTCCTCCCCACATGCATGTTTCTTCTGTTTGTTTAGGAATTCTGTGCCCTCCCCACCACGTAAGATTGGCATCTCAGACCTTCTGTGGTCGAACAGGTCTTAGAAGGCCTCTCTGGAGAAATCTCTCTTCTGAAAGATTCTGGCATGTCTAGCAAGCGCATACGTGCGAATGCAAGGAGCTGTCTTGGAGATACCCTTGAAGGTATTCAAAACCCAACCGCGCATGGTCTTGGGCAACCTGCTCTAGGTGACCCTGCTTGAGCAGGGGAGTTGGACAACATGACTCCCAGACGTCCCTTCCAACCTCAACCGTTCTGTGATTCTCTGGGTACAAGCCCAGGGATGTAGGTGATGGAGAGAAGCAGAAATGGAGACATACATTTTATCCACGCTGAAAATTTTTCACGCTCTCCTGTCCTCATTTGCCTCTGCACGATCTCCTGCCTCTTTTCCCCAGTTTTCCCTGCTCTGATGAGCAGCCACTTCATTCCCTTTCCTCTCTACAGTATTATCATGTAGGTGAACCCTGAAGACAACTTTGCAACAATTTCTACTCAGACATGACAACCAAAGAAAAACCAGTTGGAATTCTGTCAGTGAAGGCATTTTGGAGATACTCATGGGGAAACTGTCAGGAAGCAAACATTGAAAAGCTAGCAATAGAAGTGCTGCTTAAAATGCAGATGTTCATATACCTCTCCTGAACTTGGACTTGCCTTCCTAGAAGATGTACCATATTTAAATTACTATTTCAGAATCTAGGAAAGATGTCAAAAACAAGCTTACCATGAGAGACAAGATGCAACCTCAACTGTGCCAGCAGCCCCAGCAGCTACAACATTTCCAGATGCCAACTATGCCACAGCATCTCTCCAAACCTGTTTTAAATGGCACAAATAACAAAAAAACCCTACAGGTTTTATTATAAAGTAACAAACATTGTACATAACGCCTGCTTTATCTACAAAACATTTAGAATCAGAAACAAAGGAAGAGTGAAGGCTAAACATTCATAAATGGTACAGGTAATGGAAACCTGAGCTATTAATTTTCAGCACTGCACAGAGGGTAGGAAACAAGGACACAAATGGATATCCAATAAACTACCATAAAAGACATGTAATTTTCTGGCTCTCAGCTTAATAAACATGTGGAAATACTTTCCAGGCATGTTGGTCAAAGTAGTCATAATACGCATGAATGCTAAAAGGCGGCCCAGGGCTGGGAGAGGAACCAAGGATCAACCGTCTAACGGTGTTCATTATATAAGGTATCATCTACCATCTCAGAAGAAAGGTTTTTAAAATCCTCTAAAGGTACAGAGCATTTTCTAAAAACAACTTTTGAAGACCAGTATCTTGTTTTGAGATTATTCAAACAGCAGTAGTTTCTATCATCCACTCACTTCTGGGGAGAAGGGGAACTACACAGCGTGCTACATAAAAATACACAACCTCTTTGATGTTAAATGCTGCCAGATAATTACAAGAATTGCACAGTTGGCTTGAAGTTAGAATTATTTGGTTAACTATTGTGGGTTTTAACATTGGCAGAAATGCTCAAGGCCTCCAATTGGTACAATCTTAAGTCATAAAGCAGTAATTGTAAATTAACACACTAAATGTTATTTGGTCACCCCATAAATTCCTTAGCACTGGAACACTTTTTTCAGTGCACTGAGCCCTGAACTAATGGCTACCCTCTAGTGATCCAAGAGTGGATTTTATCATAGAATCACAGAACGTCAGGTTGGAAGGAACCTCAAGGATCATCTGGGCCAACATTTCACGGCAAAAGCACAGTCTAGACAAGATGGCCCAGCACCCTGGTCCAGCTGAATCTTAAAAGCGTCCAATACTGGGGAATCCACCACTTCCCTGGGGAGATTACTCCAATGGCTGATTGTTCTCATCGTGAAAAATTGTCCTCTTCTGTCCAATGTTATGTTTGTAGGCACTGAACTTTAACGAGTCTTTGAACAAAGGCCATAAGGCAGATATGTAATGCATCTAACAGTCCACTGAGGAACTCAACAGACACACTAATACTTTAGCCAGCCATGTAGCTTCGGGCTTCGGGGAAGATAAAAGAAAATACCTTAATTATTAAACATTCTTCCCAATAATTTTAAATCACAGACTGAACAAACGTTTTGGCTAGTTCAATAACGACATCTCTCTCTCTCTCTCGGAAAGGAAGAGTTAATGGACATAGCAGATGACGGAGAGTTTCACCAGCCTTCCTCGAACTCAGCGGCTGGTAGGCCCTCGACAGCAGCAGCTGCAAGCGCTCTCACAGCCTGCTCCCCAGCTCAGCTGTCACGTCACATATCAGGATACAAGGAACCTCTCTTGGCCTAACAGCTGCCTCCCTTAATGGATTGCCCAGTTCACTGCTTCCAGACATCATCCGTTTCTCCCTGCTCAAACCCTCTTTGCACACGTTCATGCAGATTCTAGTTCAAACCTGCCCTGGAGACTCAAGAACGGTCAAATTCCAGACTACCTTTGCACCGGCGAGAAACGGAATCGTTTTGTTCTGGCATTCCGGCTGGAAACCAGATAATCCTATAAGTGAGCTGAACAGGTCACTGGGTGAAGCTTTCAGAGAAAGCAGTTATGATTTTGTAACAAACTTCAAAATAAATATGGTAAACATGTGCCTAAGTCCAAGACTCCTCTTTGAAGGATACCCCGGACAGCCATCTTCCTAAACAGATTTTTACTTCCTTTAGTGGAAACAAAATGCCGCAGATAAGTGCTGAGAAGTGTCTCTAAGTGAACTCGTATTCAAAAGTGAGGCTCTTATCTGTGCAATCTTCTCAGTGCGATAGGTGCCGGGTAAGCAAAGCCAAGGTTAGGTACTGTTTGGCTAACAATAGAAGCATGTGGTGCCTTTCAGAGCGTGAATGCCAGTTTTTACTGCAGGTGCTCTTGTGGTGTGGCCACAGGAGGAAAGCGATAACTGACATCCTTTCCCATTCAATTTACAGTCAAGAGAGTGTTTGTAATTTAGTAGTTGACTGGCTGAAGCTCACAGCCCATATGGTAGCTGTTGTTCGGCAAAGGAAAAAAAAAAAGTACAGTACTTAAACCAGAAAGAACAGGCAGTCTGTGCAACAACTCCAAGCTTCAAGGGGGTTCTGGCCCACTTTCATTCATATTTAAATGTGCACGTTCACACTGGGGACAGGGACACTGAGCCACATTTCCTAATATTGCAAATTACTGCTTTGCTTCAGGTCTCGTGTGTTATATACAAAGAGGAAAAAAAAGTGAATGCAGACTTGCATCAGTGTCCCATGGGGAATGCTGAAGGTTAGGAGCAAAACCAGCTGGAAAATACATAAAGAGCACAACACAGACTACAGTCTGGTTCTTTTTTTCAGAATTTCTCTCCCGTTTGCCTTCTGATCGGCAGCTTTAAAAGGTCCAGAAGTTGCTGCCTACAGCACGTAATTCTGTACACAAAGAAAACAAACACGAACTGCACAGATCATTTTAAATACATCTGCGAGGTGAAATGTAATTCTGAATGGCAACGTCTGGACTTAGGAGGAAAAAAGAATCACTTTTTTCTTTTAAGTCTTTTTAGGAAAGGTTAGGTTGTTATCAACATTTCCTTGAAAACATTAAAAAAAGTTTTAAATGGTAAATACCCGCCATGGACTCTAACAGAGAAAACAATACTTCAAACAAGAAACCGAAAGAAGAACATTAAAATGAAAAGGATAGAATGGTAATTCCAGGTTAGTTTTAGCTTGGGGAAGTAGTGCAAAATAACCGACTGATCAACACAGGGCACGCTGGCTCGTTGCAAAGAACATGCAATCTTGCTGAAGCTACGGAGCTTCCCAGGAAAGCAGGGAATAAAGGAAAAAGGGAAAGAGGAAAAGCAGTAAGAAGGAAGGAAAGGGAGAAAGGAAGGGGAAGGGGGACAAAGTTCATCTTTTTCACGCTTAGACTTCACTACTGTCCAGCCAAGTTTTTAAAACATTTATGGTATCACTGGGGTCCTGGAATTGATACATGACTCAAAGTGGAGATGTGGTTGTTAAAACTGTGATTAGCAATCACAAGTGCAGGGCTTGTGAAATTATGCTTTTTCCGTGCAAACGAATCCCAGAGATAGGAGCTTCACAGAAATTGTATCTGTACATCACTGTACACATTGGGAGCTACTGCCCAGCAGCTTCAATTTTTTTCCATTTTCCCTTTAGTTTAGGATAGGACACAGATCACATTAATAAGCCAAAAAACCCCATGTGCCAGTCTGAAATAAAATAAATCAAAAAAGTAAAAAATAATTTCTACAGTCTTCCAACTAGTTCCCAAACTGTCCAGTGTGTGTACCTTGCAATCATCTTAGAAACTGTTTTCTCTTCCTCTGGCATGTGAAAAGCCACACAAACATACTATGCAGGAGAATATGCAGGAGAAAGAGTGAAAGTCACTGCACGCAAATTTCTCTCAAGACACACAAGCCATCAAAAAACACTGGTTTGATTTGGTTGATTTTAGTGCCACTATATGAGGCATTAATTAGGCATTAGAAATTAACGCCAGTACCACAGAAGACCCATATCATCCAAAAGGTAAAATGCACAAAAGCCGACACGTGGAAGGACCAACAAAGGAAAGGCACTTCCTTTGCTTCAACCCAGTAATAGGCTGTAGCAAGAATATTAATTTCTTCAGACTCAGAAAAGTCACAGCTCATCACCGCTGGCAACACCCTGGATGACAACATGAAGGCTTTTACTAGAGAAACTGATAGGCACCATTCAGAGGTATTTTGAAAGAACCATTTGCAAGAAGCTCCACTGAAAACACACTGCGTTAAATGAGAAAATTGTTGGTTCGTGCAAAATTGGTCTTTTCTATAAATGAAGGCCATTTGCTGTAGGTAAACTGATACATTTTGATTTTTTGCAATGTTGTGGAGAAGAGTCTCTCTTTGCTGTTGTGTTTCAGGCTAATTAATTAAGCTATTTAGATCACAGAATTAAAATAAAACACCTAAGTTACAGCTCAGCTAGAAGCGCATACTATGTGGGTTGGCATATAACGGACATGTCAGGAACGTCAAAGGAGGCTATGAGTAAAGCAGTTTTGAGCAGCTAAGAGTTAGTTACACATCTAACAATATTAACATAAACATGTTTTTATTTCATACTACATTTCTGCAGGTTTTATTAGCGAGGCCTGGAGTCAACACCAGTGATTTACAGTCTGTAAAAAGGATGATGTCATAGAAATGTGAAGAAGGTCAGAATCCCCAAAGACAAATTATCTTAACAATAGAGTGAGATCATTCCATATACTTATCTGCTCCAAGGGGCAATAATCGAACAGGCCTACATGTAAAGCCTACGCTGAGCATTAGATAAAAGCTACAGAGGCAGCACCTTCTGCAATGTAATACAGTAGAGTGCTGTAGATTTTGCTCCGAGCTTCACTCATAAAAAAGCACACTCTGCAAGGGTCCCAATCCCATTTGTTTTTGCTAAAACATTACAAGGAAAATGATATAAGCATACATAAGCTTGAATAGAAGATCTCGTTCAAACAGAAGCACTGATACCTATATGGAACTAAATAATGGGCTCATTAAAAAAGGAGAGTTTGCCTTCGAACTTTCATGTAAGGTTTAATACACAGGTTTTTTCTGCACTAAAATTCTACAGGCTCCAAATCTGCATAAAGACTAGAATCCCCCATAGGTTCTTAACCAGAATACATCAGTTGAACTTCCTTGAGCTACAACACTAGCTAACTCATGTTAGCTACCAAGAAAAGAGAATTACACAAGTTTATACTATTTGAGAAAACATCCACATTTTTGTTATCCCTTGAGTAATTTCTACAGACTCCTACCAGTTGTATCTCCATTACCTCCTGCAACATTTTGCTATGGATATGAGGGGTGGAGGTTGCTGTGTTGTGGTACAAAGAAAAGCTGTCTCTGCAGAACAGGGAGTGATGCTAATCATCTGCAACAGGAATCAGCAATTCATCAAAAATTAAGAAAGTTTTTAAAAATGACGAATTAATTTGTAACACAAGGTCTCCTCTTATTTAGAACTGATAAGCGTTGAATTGTTAGCTTGTCTCTTTCATCTCAAATAAATATAAATTGCCAAAGTTCAGTGCTTCTGAAGTGAAAAAGAAGTCCTACATAGTGCATTTAATGAAGAATTGCAATTGTGCTCCCGCATGAGCTAACTAGCTTCCTGGATGTGGGTGTCTCATTTAAACTTCTAAGAGGACATCAAAACACATTTACATGAATATAGATCATTGCTTCCTCTGGGTGATTTAAATGCATCTTACAGCTGTGGGGAAGGATTTTCTCAGTATTCAAAACATCCTTCTTAAGAAAAGGAATTATTAACTTATTACTTTCTTTTTATGTACATCAATAAAATTAGACCCACCTCTGAACCCCCGTATTCTCTCAGCAGCAACCCTCATCCTCCTTCCATTTGCCCTGTACCAGAACTCTCAATGCTTTTGCCTGACAAACATTTCGTGGCACACTCCAAGTTTATAGTGAATGCTCCTCCAGGTGGTAGACATGCTTCACAGCTATTCCCAACTGGTGCTATCACAATATCCCAGTACAGCCTACAGAGTTTCTGAAATCAGGTCTTTCCATTGCTGATTAATATTGCCGTGCTGGAAGACCGACCGTCATCAGGAAAGGGACGCGTCTACAAAATATGTTGCCTCTGGGCATTCCCCGCAGAAGGCTAGGATAATATTTTAAAAAAAAAAAAAAACCAAAACAAAACAAGCAAACAAAACCCAAGGCTGCTTCTTTAGCAGGAAGTGCTGAGAATGGAAACTCAGTTTCAGACTTCTTTCATGAGGTAGTTAAATCCTTGCTCACTTTGCAGATCATCTGTGTGAGTGAAGGTGAGTGATGCAGCCCCACCAGTTGATCTCGGGAATGCGGTCCATTAAAGAACCATCCTGCCCTGAGGGATCCAACAGGGTGTATGTATGGAAGGCTGCATGAATTAATGCTGCATAAACCAGTAATGACTTCCAATTAGATATTATAATATCTGAGCAATCAGCATAGAAAAAACCACCACAGAGTCCCCTTCCACCAGTTCCTCCTCTGCTACACAATCCACAAATCATACATTTCTCTTCCCACAAGTATGCATTTAGCATTTTAAAAAACATTGTCCAGTAATTTACGTAGTGTTCAAAAAGACATTTGCTAGGGCTGAAGGAAAAGAGAAAATAAATTTTTTGATAACTTGCTGAGTTTCTGGGATGTTCTCCCCTATTTTTATGTCTCAGAAGAAAAGCAGCATGCTCTTTGGGAGCGTCACTGTAAGTCAGTGATGAATACCATCACCGAGAGGTTTGATACATCAGCATAAGAAAAGAAAATATGGCATAACAGCGGAAGTCCCTGTCTTTGCCTTGAAACATTGAAAATACACCTATGATTCAAAAGATTTGTTTAAATGCACAGAGTAAAGGGGATACAAAATAAACAAATTCCCCTTTTCTATAATTCTAAAAAACCCTTTTTATAAGATAACAACACAAAACCAAAGTAGCTCAAAGTAACGGAAAACATCCTTCGATTTGGAAATTAACAAAAGTTGCAGAATTTCAATCTCCAAGTACCCTGAAATAATTATTTCTGCAAACCTCCTCTGCAACAACACCATCAGCCTTTCCAAAATAGTATTTGTTGTAGCAAAAAGGCCTTTGAACCTACCAATTTTTATTTTCTCTTCCATAACGTTACGTCTCGTTGCACAACTTTCACAAGTGAAGTTTGCCCATGTATGCAGTAATCGTCTTTCTCTCTTCTGGCCCTGATTACTGCTTCATCTACAACGGCATTTATTGTCAACAAAAGCAGAGTGAAAAGCTTACAATGTGACTTTTTGCCCTTTCGTTACTTATTCAGGATTATTAAAGTGGATCTCAAATGATTTCAAATTGATGTTTACATCTGAAATATCAAATATAGCAAGCTGTCGTTCCTCTCCCTTTTGTTGAAGTGCTGGATAATGATGTTGAGCAAGACTTCAACATTAAGTCTTTCTCTCTCTCATTGAGCAAAGAAGAAAGGCCAATTCATGAGAACTGGTGAAAGAAGGGAAGCTCTAGTTCAGTCTGTAGTCTTATTTAGTATCAGTTTCCCAAAGATTTGGCCTAAGCGCTGATTCACAGAAGGGATGACTTGAGACTTCTCTAGTAAAAGCACAGTACGCACACACTTGTTAGCTCTGAGCCAAGCTAGGGGCTAAAGGAGGGTTGTATTTCGAGAAAATGCTTATAAAATTAAATCCAAGGTCTAAAAATTAAAATAGAACTAACTATTCTTTAAACATTTAACCTGATAGAAAGCGGGGGTAACAGCATACATCCAGCAAGGAGGGAAGAATCAAGACTAGCACTTCCCCCCCAACAGCTCGATATTTTAGCAGATTTACTGTCAGCCTCCAGCCCTTCTGCTTTGGATCATGCAGGCTCAGATCAAGAATTAAATCTAGAGAAAAAGGCATCTGCTCAGGGGCTATTAGCAGCTCTTTGTTTTATAAAGTGACCACTGTTTCCAAAGGATTCAACGTATTTTCTTTTTAAATAAGGATTTTGCAAGAAGCTTATCTGCAATGAAAAAAAAAACCCCAGTACTTCATAAAAAGTATTACAAAAGTAACTTTTACAGTTACAGTAAAAGACCACAACACAGTCATTAAGAGTTGGTCCTTCAAAACCACGGGTCTTTCATTTACTTGGTGGTTTGGGATTTTTTGTTTGTTGCTTTTAAAGTAAAATACTATATTTGGGGGTTCTCGTATGCATTTGGTTTTTTCTGCCATCGTGGTGAAGCTGCAAACATTTTCATGTTTTTCTCTAATTTGATGCCAACATCGAGCTGGAAACTTTTTGGTTTTTTAATGAAAACAGAGATTCTGATGAAATACAAGACCTGAGGTTTTTAGGAAAAACAAAATATCACAAGATTTGTCATAAAAACATGGAGCTGGCACCAGTAACAGTCTCCTTATGCACAGTAGCTTGCTATTTATAGAAGCACTCACAAGTCTGCAGACATATTTCTGCTCTCCAGCAATAAAGCTATAAAGAAAAAAGGCTCAGCCAGCATTATCACAGATACCTGTCACTTTGTAAGTCAAGAACAAAATGAAAGTGGCACAAAACCCAGATCCTCACCTGGCAGAAATCAAACAGGACTCAAGCCACATAAACCACAATGAATTACCCAAAATGAGATTCTGGCCCTAAATACCAACCTGTATGTACTAAAAACTGAAGGCTAGGCTGTATTGCATACCACACTTCCATGTAATGAGCTGCAAAAGAAGTGCATATCCTCCAGGGAGGCAGCATGAGGGAGTCAATTCGCCGCACCAATGCAAAGGCCATGCCGGGCACGTGGCTGTGTGTCTGGCACAGCATGTGTGACTGTCATTCCCTTCAGGGATTCCTTCAACTGTCCTGTGACCTCCTTCACCAAACAGCTCCTTTGTTCCTTACAGCCCAGGTTAAAGCTCGTATCCAACTTCAGCTCTTTCGGCCTCTGTATTCCTTGGGGGAACTGCTCACAGGACCTACACTCTCTGGGTTGACACGGCGGCAGCACGGACTGGGGAACTTGTCTCTTTCGATTGTCTAAGAGTGAATCACACATAACACGACAACAACATTGCTCAAACTGCTAATGTCAATACTAACCCTGTTTATACAACAAAAGCAAGGGAACCCTAAAGTTACTTCACCTTTCAGACATGTTCAGAAGATGTGGCTGTTTGCGATTTTTTTTAGTTAGCTACGAGGAAATACATAGTTTCATTCTTTCTGGCCAGAGAAGTAAGTTACCTGCAAGCTCTAGAACAAAGGCAGAGCTCAACTTGTCAGCCACCAACTCTTGTCTCACAGTTAGGTATTATCCCTTGTCAAAGACAGCTTTAACATCTTCTCTTTGGCTTGGATGTAATGATGTTGATAAGCTCAAGCACACCTGACAGCTATCAGAAAGCAGGACAGTTACTGTACTTCCCCTTTCTATAGCCCGAAGTCTTCCAGCCCAGGTTAGCAGAGGCTTCTTCAAGTGCTGTGGTGTGCTCAACAGAGAGAACCACAAGAACAAAAAAATAATCATTAAGGAGTTTCCCTTATAGCATTCTCGTACATGGGAGGAGAGTAAGCGCTGTAATTTCATGACCCTGGGCCGCCCAACTTCATCATGCAGCCTGCAGGTCTGAGAACAACATCCCTTCAAAATATGCTTGCATGCAGTTCTTCGGGCTCCACCTGTCCCAGCAGCAAGATTCAATAGAAGCCATGATTCACTGCTGAGTCCTGGCAGAAAGGGATTAAAAAGGTTATTTAGAGATGCTTTCTATATAGTCAGTAAAGTGGTACCCAGGGAATTGCTGCTGCTGGGAATGCACAGCTCCCTTCCACCACGCTCCCTGAAATCACGAGCCCGCCACAGCCAAGGGATTTCTATGAAATCTCCAGGACAGCAAGGGAGACAGAGAAACAAGCTACAGAGGCTTGCTGCTTCATGCTTTCCTTCGCAGCGGCAAGGCTACACAGAAGGCATGCTCTGACTGGTAATTATATTCTGCCTGTCAAGGCAGCATATCTTCCACACACCGTACTTGTACACTATCTGTTACTGAACACATCTAGAGCAACAAAGCAATTTCATTATGCAATTAAAAGTTAGTATAAAGGCACTCATACAAGTGTGATGTTATTTTTTTCCACAGTATTTTTATATTTGTTCTCCAGCCTTTCCCTTTCACACCAGCTGCAGTCGAATTACTCACTGGCCTTGATGCTTACAATGTTGGATGTGACAGAACAGGCTAGACATTGTTTTAACACAGGAAGGTTAATTTAAAATAACCTTCCTAAGCTGTTCATACTGCATGACAGCAACATTACAAGGAGAAGACATGGATTCATAAATAGGATCAGCTTTCAATCCCCAGACCAGTGTTAGCAGCACTTGTCATGAACGTACCGTGCCTGGTCTCCAGGGGAAATGCAACTTCAGCTGCCACTTATACAGCTCCTTCTGTCAGTCACTCCATGAAAAAATGTCATTTTTTTTCTTCTGAAGAGCCATTCTCTTGACCTCCTAAAGGTAAATGCTACCATGACAAGAGATGAAAGACAGAAAACAATTAACTGCAGGTATGCTCCACAATATGCCTGCTGCTATATTTCAGCACCAGTTGGCTCAGGTACGTCTGTATCACTGAGCAAATAAATCAGTCTTTGGAATTAGGTTGATCGTTACAAAATCATCATTTAAAGGAGCATTAGAAAAAAAAAAGGACTTAGGGTCAAACACATATATTAGCAGCAACCAGAAACCACTGCTTAATGGTTGTGTCACTACTGCCGTGAAAATTTTGAGGGTTTTTTTTTGTCATCTCAGTCCCTACTCCTGTATGACTGACCTTGACTTTTTATCTTCCCCTTTTAACAAAGTAGGAGCAAAATCTCGTAGTAGTCAGGCATAGTCAGCCAAAAAGTTATACGGCCTTCAGACGTGGCAAAGGAGTGGGACTCCTGAAGCTGCCATGGACTTTGTTAAGTCCTCTTTAAACATGATTAAATCTGCCTCTTCATCATGATCAACCTTCTTACAGCTCCACTAAGGACAGCAATTAGGCTTGCATTGCGTGGTGGTCACTCCAAACTATTTTCTTGAATCCTACCATTAGAAGACAGCTGAATGTTCCATTTTTCAAACGCTATGAAATCATCACTACAGCAAAAAATTGCTTTCACAGGGCACACTGAGTTAGAAGGCCAGGGATCATTTTGCGCTAACCCCCTCCAAGAAGCTTGTTGCTTACTCCACAATCTTTTTTTACATTAAGATTGTGGGCTTCTCCTTCTTTTTTAAGCAAGTTATCATCCAGAATTATTGTTTTCAGGAGAACATGGCAGAGGGGACAACAATATACATAACTGTCATGGAGTCATCACTAAAGCCCAGAAGTTTCTCAAGACTTGTCTCTAAGTCTGAGGCCTTTGCTACAGCAAAACAAATGTCAAAATATTCCAGGGTAGCAGCTTACACTGGCATAAATCATTCAGAAAGCAATGAAACAAGAGTGATTTATTCATTACCTGACTTAATTTATTACAGTGTAAAAGAACCATACGAAAAATTCTGGAAAGAGCTCTCCGCAGATGGGAAAAAGCCAGCACTGAATTGGTGGTGATGATCAATCTGCCTCCCATTTGTAATTCCACTTGAGAAGATGCATATTTTAGCTGTGCTTTGTGGCCACTTCACAAAAAAGTAGCATAACATTACTGAATTCCCCTCCCTCTCAGGGGATAGCAAACGTGTTTATGAGCATGTAGGAAATGCAGGGTTTAAAAAGGCTATAGATTCTTTTGACAAAAGTTTTATTTTTGCTGCTTGTGCAGATTATTATTTATTGTTAAACTTTTACACCAGCAGCTTTTCTGGGAAAAAAAAAATGCATCTAGATATGTCACTGGAGAACAGTAAGACATGCCACTTCTGTAAGGGTGAAGGACAGGCCTTTTATATGGCCATCAAAAATGCTAACAGGAAAACACTACTGAATTTTGCCTTTTTTTTTGTTCAAATTCTAGGATCAGCATGTCTTTACAAAGATAAGCGGTTTCAGTAAAAAGAAGTAAATAAGTTGATAATAAAAATATTCCTCTAAAAATGCGGGGGGCAAGGGGTGTTTATGGAGTTGGATCCTTGGTAAAAATAGGAGATGAAGGAGGAGGGATGAGTAGAGGGGGAGGAAGGATAAATTAACAATAAATAAATAATTCTCCTGTAGCAAAACAGCATCTGGTGAAACAGAAAAGTCTCTGCCAAACAGCCCAAACCACAGTACTTACTGGTATCTGTTTTTTCCACCTGTTAGTCATGGTTTGCAGGAGTTTTATAATCATGGAATGATACAGCTGTAGAAGACCAAAGCCCCCAACATTTTTCAGTTCATTAATATAAACTATAAAAATCAATATTAATTTTTATCTTGTCTACTTTTCAGTAGATCCAAACTAGCACAAAACAAGTCAAAAAGCACACACTCACAACAGATGATACAACTAAGCCACATCAAGTAGGTAAGAGACCAAAATTCAGAAATACTGCTAAATCAAAATGGTATTTACATGTAAATGTTTTATCTTGCATGTAAACTGTTTGTCTAAGCACCAGTAAAATCAGCCAGGCCTACACAGGCATCTCACGTTAACACTGCAAGTATTTTCCTTCTTGGGGTTGTACTGAAGAAGCAAATCACAGATACTGCAAATTCGAGTAGAACTGCGAACTGGTGAAGAGTAGCACAGTAAGAAATGTACGCACTTTTTATCATTTTACAGACATATCTATGCATGTTTTAAAAGAAGATATTCTAGTCCAGATTCTGCTTTGCTGGATCCCACTCTGCAGAAAATTCCCAAGAAGCTCAAGTTATGGCTGTGGAAAGGCACCAGCTTTTCTTAAAAACACCTTGTGCCTGGTAACGCTACCAACACGGATGGATGTTTGTGTCTTATACCCCTCCGTCACAGCTCAGATGTGGTAAGTGAATCCAAAGAATTCAACTGTAAGCTTGAAGTTAAAAAAATAAGTATTTAAAACAAAAAAAGCTGTTTCAGACAAGAATGTGTATGTGCTTGGCTTTCTGCATATTCTAGTAAGATTCGTACCTTACAGGAAAAAATATTCCTATCTGAAATTGAAAGCTTTGGTGAATCCATGCTTGTTAAAATACTTCTTAGCTTAAAACATTTGTTTTCAGATCACTTTTCCTGTCAATAATAACATATATAATACATAAATGTAATGAAAATGCTTTCAGATCCTTAGAAAAGCTTAGCTATAGTCAAAACAAGAGAATAATAACAATGGTAAATCCCTCAAATTACAGTGTTAAGAGAGATTTATTACCTGGAAATTTTACATAAATATTTGATCTTTAAAAATCACGTTTCAGAATTTCTTTTATTTCCATGGATTTTACATATCAGAAGTAACGTCAGTTGATGCACATTTCTTATAAGCATCCTGTAAGTGGGGATCTAGTAGTACGTAGTAAAAAAAAAGAAATTATTACCACTTAACACCCTCCAAGGAAGGCTGGAAGGTAACTATTTTCTTGACGGCTCTTATCCTATACATGATGTAATAAAGAAAACCATACTCCATTGCCTAGTTTCAACTCTTGAGTTTTCACAGGCAGTCTGGTATGAACAAGAATCAAAATGAATCAGAAGCTATGTGAGAATTCAAACCAAGCATTTAAAAAAATGGTGCTGACAAAATAATCCAGCTCATTCACATCCACTCCTCCACATGCTCTTCTACTATTTCTGCTTCCAAAGGACACTAGGAAGAAGCACAGAAAAGTCTACACAGCATTTTGAACCAAACTAAAGTTAGAAAGGCGAAACCCTAACAGAAGAAGCAAAACCTTTCGATACCCTGCCCAAAGAATTTAGGCCGATACGATCAGGGCCAGACAAAAGCCACTTGAACTCCCAGTTTGAGTTCTGCTGCCAAGTCACACTGTGGAAGGTTTTAAGCAGACCTGCGAGCTCCCGTTCTTTGAGTTGTCTCATCTGTAAATGGTGCTTGTCTGGCAATGGGTTTATAAATGAAAAAAGTTTCAGACAGACATACGTGAGGAGCACCTCTCTAATCAAGAGTGCCGTTTTAGTCCCAGAATTGCCGAGTACAGTGTATTTACCTCCTGTGTAAACTAAGAGAAGGAAACTGATGTCCAGTTTCTCATTTACACTGAAGACATTTATTCCTGTCACTCAGTCTGTGGACGCAAAGTACAAGCAAGCACTTATCAACAGCTGACGTTCTTTCATCCTCGTGGGTCTCGGGCAGTTGCACAAACAGGTGACTCCTTGCACACACCAAAACACAGTTTCACTCTGAGACGGCAATATGCCAGGCCTAGCTGTACCAAAATCATTAGTTTAAAGTTCCCTTTTAATCTGTCTATCCGAAAGATCAACTAAAGATTCCTCAAGTAGCATTAACGAATTTTCCTGCCCACAGCTTTTAATGAGAGGAACCTTGTTGTTTATTTGTCACCTACTGTAAAGCCTGACTTGACTCTGCTAAGAGCCTGCTGAGACAGGACAAGGGCTAATGGTTTTACACTAAAAGAGGGTAGATTCAGACTAGTTACAAGGAATACATTTTTTACGATGAGGGTCGCAAAACACTGGAACAGGTTGCCCAGAGAAGTGGTAGATGCAACATCCCTGGAAGCATTCAAGCTCAGGTTGGACGGGGCTCTTAGCAACCTGATCTAGTTGAAGATGTCCCTGATCACTGCAGGGGGGTTGGACTAATGGCCTTTAAAAGTCCCTTCCAACCCAAACTATTCTATGATTCTGTTCTAGTCTATGACCCATCTCTCCCCTCTTATGCTATTGAAAGGACGACTCAAAGAAGATTGCAACGTACTTCAACTGTGCTGCTCACAATCTTCCTATTGACTTATTATGGCTTTCTCCATATATTTATAACTCAACACCACACACCGAATAGAGAGGGTTCTACCATGCACTGTGAGAAACGTAAAGGACATTTCTAATTGTGATTGCTTAACCAACTCCAAATTGTTAAACTGGAGTCTCAACTCAAAACAACGGCCATTTGGAGTCCAAGAATTTTGCCAGGACCCCTCTGCTATCAGAGTAAGTATTCAATCTAATAAAATATTCCAAAATCACTTACAGTCAACGCTACTCTTCCATGCTCTAAATGGTCTTTTATCAGAAGTACAGTATACAGTTCAGATGTTGCATGTTCCGCTCTTGTTAGCACAGCAGCTGACTTCATGAAGGAGTGACATGCTCTATTTCCCACAGAATAAGCTTCCAAATATTAGCGTCTCAAACAAGAAGAGTTAGTTCCTAAGGATAGCAGGGAGTCAAGAGATTGTATTCAGACCTAATTTGGGAACTACGTGTTTTGGTACAGAAATACTGTGCTTCTCTGGTGTCTCTGTCCTCATCAATTGTAATATTGAGGCTGAAGCTGAAGTCCTAAAATAACAAGGAAAGAGAGGTAGGAAAGAAAACACAGCACAGATTCCAGTTATACTCTGATTTCTCTTTTGGACTCCTGCTTTAAAACGTTAAGTGAAGTTTGTTGAAGAACGAAAAAAAAATGTGGAAAAAAAATGATGAATCACCTAAGACGACTAGCGCTTGAGAAAATGAAAGATTTTTAAAGCAAGATGATACAAGCAACGTGGCCAAAGACAAGAGAAAGGGGTTTGCTGCCCACCGCTGGTCTTCATTCTTTGGAGAAATCTAGAGACTGTTTTTGTTTTTTCTTTCTACAAAGTGGAATCATTTGGATTATCATATGGCTTGCCCACTGAATAGTTATAATTCTCTAATAAATATTACCACATAGAAGCTGACTGTTGTTTTTATACACAATCGATTGTAAGGAGCCTTGATTCTACTAAAGCCAGTAGAGCCAAATCATGTCAACTGAGTGCCTAGTTTTTTTGAAACGTAAAAGTGTACT
Organism: Steatornis caripensis; assembly: GCA_013398225.1. NCBI lineage: Eukaryota > Metazoa > Chordata > Aves > Caprimulgiformes > Steatornithidae > Steatornis > Steatornis caripensis. Next base: position 261,648 of record VZSC01005041.1, read on the forward strand.
GAACATTTACACATATAAAATATTTCAAAAGGTATGTGTGTTTATTGTAAATATGTATTATATTTAGCAATAAAGCTGGTAATGGAAAATTAAATTATATAATGGCTAGCTCTCAATTAAATCTTTCCATAACTTGCTCCATCAGCAAGTTATTTATGCCACTTTGCAGAGATTTTCCAATATTATGTCATATTGTTATGTATGTGTAACAAAGGTGGGGAAAAACAGCTGCATCGGGTTACTTTTTGAATAATCCAGAGAAAAATGGTTAGATATTCACAGCACATAAACAATTAGACTCTCTTCCCACTAGTAGCTGTTACTAAAGGAAACAGATCTCAAATATTGCTGCTAGCACTTCTTGCAGGTTGGTTTGATTTTTCTTCTGCTAGTTAGTGGAGTTTTTGCTCTTTACAAATAACAGTGTTGCAACATCCTGAATTAATTATCTTCTTTAGCTGTTTGAGAAGCAATTCGAAAATATGCCATAACAAAATATGACAGCTATTGCTAAATCTTTTAAAATCTATGTTAATGCTCTTTCTGCTTACTCAAGTTCAGGAGATGACAGTTAACAATTACGCAGTCATAACAATGACCAACCTGCCCATCTCCACATCACCTATTCAAGCACTTTTGTGTCTGCGGGCCAGACATCCCTAACTCTATCTTGGATTCAGCTAGCTGTATTAGCCAAGATCTCATTACAAACATTTATGTCTTGACTGTTTTTTGCAGGCTGCAGTAAGTTACCATGCCTTCCATGGCTATACCAGCTGGCAGTGCCCAAAAGTACGCCCGAAGTATGTTTGTTTAAGCTCTAATAGGGCTTCTGTGCAGACGCTCCTTGCAAAACAACAGCAATTTATGGAACAGCCTTCCAAGAAAGGCAAATATTTCATTTGCTCGAATAATTCATAAATACAATCTTAAAAGGAAGCATTTCCATAATGAAAGCAAACAAGCTGCAAAAGAAAAGGCTGCTATTTAAAATAAAAGTTAAGCATTCAAAATCATTCTACTTGTGAAACAAGCACCAGTTTTATTTCCTGTAAGAAGCAAAACTGATATGAGTATCTTCTGCATGCCGAACTGACACACACAGAATATTTATTCAGAAAGACCAAGTAGGTGCTGAAGGAGTACAAGGCAATCACAAATTAAATAAATGGTTATGTTCTGGAAAGAAAAAGACAACCTATTTGCATGGTTATTTGAAACAGAACTCTTTGCAATTAGCAAAGACAAGAGGTAGCAGAAAGTCAGCACAAGATTTAAAGACTTATTTTCCATTTCATTAACTAAATATCAGAAACTCTTCAAGGACACCTATCTATTCAGTCTTAACCTTCTAGAAGTCTTGTCATTTCCTTTTATAAATCTAGCAGACAAATAACAAGATCATTAATGCATCATGTTTCTCTTCCTCTATCCAAGGTTTCCATATTTCTTAACTAAAACTTAAGCTCTGTGAGGACTTTTTTTTCCTGTTAGTCTTGGTCTGAATAATTTTGGAACTTTCTGCACCCTAGACACCTGCAAACAGCAAGACATTTTGTATATTTTTGCAAGTGTTTCCCTTCACTGAATTCAAGACAACAGCCTGAATGGGTACAAATTTCTGCAATAGTCTAAGCACTCACACAGGATTGACAGGGGTAGTGTGTGCCTAGTTTAGAGATGGAAGCTCCTAGCTTAGGATAATCATATTAACATTTTAGTAAGATGTGTTCTAAGGAGAGAAAAAAGACAAATCTTGCTTGGTTTGCAGCGCTTAGTCTTCCACACGTGCTATTTTTGCCCTGTGTTTTAAAAAACATACATTACTGATTTAGATGACTGCTTACATGAGGAACGAAGTAAAACAAATAGTTTAGAAACTCCTAATAGGCTTACATCTGTTTGCATATAGGTAACTATGGAAAGTACTTGTGAGTAACAAATACATTACAGAAATTACATTTAAAAAACAGAGTCAAAAACATTAAGGATCTAAATTCAGTGCATAGTTTATTTGCAACAAACTAGCTAACCAGCTCTAACTGTAATTACATCTGATAAATCAGAAAGAAACAAATTGAATTAGGAGTTCCTAATCCTGCGACAGAAAGTTCAACAGGGCAGAAACGTTTTTAAAATTGAGACCAATTGCAACGAATATGCCTGTATTTTATTTAAATAAATAAACATTTTTCTGTGTATGAAAGCTGGAAAGGCTTAAGTTTATTAAAACGTAAGCCACAGAGATTACAGCATGTAAGAAAAGTGGTGTCAAAGAACAAACTCCAGATAAAATTTTGAATCTGCTGCATAGAAGATAATCCACCTGCACTTAGCTGAGTCGGGAGAGAAAGGAAGCATACGGAGCTACTTATTTCTACTGAGAGTTCTTTGCTTTTCAGCATGCTCCACAATTTTTTCTTCTACATAAAGTCCCTTTCGCTTTCTTACTGCATTCATGTACTTGCGGGCCTGGTTCTCTGAGTCTGCCTTTTCCCCAAAGTGCAAATATTCTTCCTCAGTGGTTGGCACCCAGAATGGGTCACTTGAAATGATCTATAAAAGAAAAAAAAAAAAGTAAAGTAATACAAAGGTTTATTAGAACATTTCAGGCATTCAATCTCTGGAGCAGAGCAATATGAGAGTTTTCTGGAAAGCCTGCAATTAGTTATTTAAGCAGAAAACAAGAGTTAAGATACATTATGTAGCATTTGTCACAAGAAGCCCACAATAGCTTTTCAAATTCAGTTGCATTTATCTGCATGCAACCTTTTTCTTAAAGCAAAATTTAACTGTCAGTCAGCAAACAATGCCAAATAACATTCAGAAAATTCTCAGCTTTTGAGAAGGAATTCCTTATTTAGAATATTATCTCACTATAATTTTATCAGAATTTATAAGAACTGAAGGTTTCTGCTCATTAGTGTGCACTATGTTCTTCAATCCCTATGAGTTGGACAGGTGGTTTAAAAGTCGTTGTTTCTGGTGCTAACATATTTAGTAGAGCTGTTCTTGCGGCTTAGTATCACAGGGGTCCTCCTCTAGAAGAGATTTCAGATCTAACTTGACCCGAGAATAACTGGACGTGTCTTTATCCACAGTTTATCCTATATACTCACACTTCTCACACTACAACAGAGTATGCCAGAGATGCAAGTATCTTACAAAGTCTTTAAAAGCTTTCCTCAGTTCATCCTGCACAGCAAAGCTACAACATTTTTAATTCCCCAAGAAAGTCTGAAGAGATATTTACCCTCTACGTTTGGACTATGTAGATTTCACACAAATTCTAGGCTTAATGCTAACTAGCTAGCCAAAGATAACAATTTATTCCGTTACTTTTAGTGACTCCCATATTACTTTTAAAAGTTTTACGTTTCCAAGAAAATGTTTTAAGACCTAAGGAAAAAGGAGGACCTCCTTTCAATTCTAAGCTCCTAAGAATCCACCGCAGTTCTACTCTTATGTTGAACTGCTGCAGGCACCAGAAACTACTCCCAAGTCATTAAGAGCGATCATCAAGTCTTAAGCTCATGTAACATGCATGTGTCATCAGATCTGGGAAATGCTCCCTAGCAAACTGACGTCTGGCTGACCAACCAAAATCCTATAGGGTTACAGGCCCGAGGTTTAACTTTCCTTCCCATTAGTGGACAATTAACCATAAAGACACTGTAGTTAATGAGCATTAAGGAACTTTGTGAAAAATAACAAGATCACCTTCCAAAAATACTAAACATGAGCATTAGGAAGGGATAAAACTGACCATATTACGTTACTCAGTTTCTGTTGCAAATTTCAAAAATACTTATTTCACTTAAATGATTGCAGATTTCCTCACAAGATGCAGTTACAGGCAATGTATTTTTACTAAAAAAACCCAAAGGTAATACTATATCCATTTCTTAAACAAAATCCTCATGGACAATGGAGTGCAGACAAGTATGAGTTAGTGTTAAGAATCGTGATAGTTACGACAATAGTTGGTGACATCACTCTGTAATTTCTGAAATATACAGTATTAGCACTAACATTAATAACTAACAAGGAGGGAACAAATTTCCCTAAAGTACCCATCTTCGCTTAAGTGTTATAAACTTTTTCTTCTGACAAATACTTTTATTGACATATTGTATTTCAAATCACGCAAAATTTCTTAAAGCTTATGTAAGTGACACAAACTAGCAAGAACAGGAATTAAAAAAAATGATAGCTTAAGACAGACAATTTTCCCCAGAAACACCAACAATTGTAAAGTCCTAATTTAATACCTCATGTTAAATAACACCTAACACAATCGAACAAATTACACTTTATGGGGAGTTCGGAAAATGACTGTGGCAGAAGACGGCTATTTTGTATTAGGTAACACTGTAGGTTCAATCCCGCAAAATCGTATGTTAAGTCCCTAAACCAATAAAAATAGTTCTACTTTGTTACAGTTAAGGATATACATAGTCCTGGTAAATTAAGTGGAATATTACTCATGTGCTGAAAGTGACATCCAATCTCAATTATTTAGGTGGGAAATGACTACGCATAGCGTCGTCTGGCTGAAAACCAAAAGCAAGCAGAGCTCAGAAATAAACACCATGAAACCTAGCTTTCCACATGTTTCTACATTTATTTTTAACATAAAAGTAAGGACTGGCTAACCATAGAAGAATTTGCCTGAGTGATATCCATTCTGCTGTCTTGTACATGGCCTTATAACAAATACCTAGAAACTTAACGGTGATTCCTTGACAGCTTAGATGAATAAAAAAAGAATGATCCCCCTTCTTGACGTGCTTGGAAGTTTAACCATTATTTTATGCATCAGAAATAAAGAAAAGCGGAAGAAAAGACTAATTGGGTTTTCCAACTTTTGGGCAAAAATTGCATGTTGACTGGATAAAGTTGTAGTGATGTTCATACTAAACATCTTAATGATGAAAACAACACCAGGGACTTCCCCATTCACAATCTGCCTAAAGAGCTGAATAAATAAAATTTTTGAAGTCCAAGAACACATGAATAAGAAAAGGTGATTCATGGTCAATGGATTTGCTCCAGACTGTACTGCTAGGGGAAATTATACAGCTAAAAACTACAATAACTTAAAAGGTTGTTACTATCCCCTTTGATGACTTTTTTTTTTTTACGTTAGCAGGAAATCTAACATCCAGAAGTTATGTGCAGAGAGAAATGGTGAAACAGTGGTTCTTGAAGAATGAATACAACAGAGGAGACCAAAAGTATACAAAATTGAACTTACAGATCTAATCTACCTGTAAATATTTAGATACTGTAGTGACAGCGGCTTAAGAAAATCCCCAGGTTTGACTGACTGGCTCTTTCAGTAATTTATGAGACTTGTTCTACTAGTGTTAACTGAAGTTTTGCACTGGATACTTCTTCCGCTGATAATAATTCTTTATGCTTCAACAGATACCTCTAGCTCTCAGGAAAGCTGACATAACAGGAGGCTCAAATGTATGTACTATTCAGTAGCCAGCAAGGGTAAACCTGCAAACTTATTGCAGCACGGGGCTATAGAAGCTTGAGTGAATCTTGTACCGCTACATGATGCAGAGCAGCACTATACAGAGACATAAATTCGGTTTCAAAAGCCACATCAGCACCCACAGGAGCTAGCTTTGCTTCTCAACCTGTCTAAATAATTCAGGCACTATATACTGCTTCTAGAGCAAGTTATGGTGGCATTTTAAAATTTCTGTTAGAGGATCACGCCTATCTGAATGGTGCAGACACACTACAAAAGATGAGGTTAATTAGAACACACTTTTTGTATTACCACACCATGGTAAGTAATGAGAAAGGGGAAGCCAGACCTACTGAGTCAGCTGGAACTTGGGGCATCAGCTGTGCATCTCCTTTAAGAGGTCAGCAAATAGCCATGTTAATGTAATCATAAAATAACTACACAGAGATGTTACTGACACAGCCATACAAAGCAAGTATGTAGTTTTCTTTTTTAAAAGTTCTGATTCTGTAAATGAAGGTGAGAGCACAGATGAGACCGTCCCTCTTCTATTCACATCACGTTAATGAATCAAAGCAGATGAATATAACAGGTGGCATCCCTCATTCCCCATACTCTGTTAACACAGTTCAACTAAGCAAAAGGAAAAAAGCATTTCCGTATAATGCTCGAAAAGCATTGTCATCAATTTGCTTACAATGGTAGCTGTCAGAATGGTGGGTCTGGGTTTCCTGGAATCAGAGCTGAGAAGCCTTTTAGCCCCTGAGCTATTGTTTGTATTCATGGGAACCACATAGGCATGACTCTGGAATCTCTGACAGAAACACAGTTTTTGTTTGGATAGAGTCTTAAATGATTAATTAGATTCTAAATGGGCCAATACTTCTGGAATATGATGAAGCCATGTAACAGAGAGCATTTACGGCTGGCTCCTGGAAGATACACAGGATCAAAGCAGAAGACACCCAAAAATGTTATTTATTCTATGTTCACGCCACTTTTAATTTAAAATTATTTAAGTGTTTCCAAATACTATTTTTCAGTACAAAACTAAACGATATAGCCTAAGATTCATTTTTAAAACAGAAATTTGATAGCATCTTAGCAGTGGTGTTCAAAAAAGTTACACTCCTAAACAAAAACTTTAATCGAGACAGAACTGGAAATTCAAAATATCGTGCCTTTCACCGCTGAAAATCTTTAAGTGACTCAAGCAATTCAGTTAACCTTCTATCAAAGGTCTTTACTCTGCCTTTCTCTCATTCTGCCTGTGTGCCATGTGTGTCTGGGAACCACTGAGCAGAGGCGACAAGCAAATTATCACAGCCAAACTGTTTATACCCCAAGTATAACAGACAAAAGATGTCAAGAGGAACCAACATTAAGAGAAAGACACAGCAAAACCAATGACGTGATGGTACTGGTAGCATTACGGTAAAGTATATTTTAAAATGCCACCATACTGCGTGTGATCTGATAACTAGAAAAATACAGCGTGCTTTCTCTTCACAAACTTTTGCTAGGACATGGGAATTTTTCTTTGTAACAGCATAAACTAGCCTCTCGCCTATGCTTATTTCCTATTCAACACCAGAATAATCTGATGGGGACAACAGTAGCCTTAACTGCAAACAGCCCAGAATGAACACATGGTTAGCCCTCCGAAGTGTGCACGACAATGCAGCAAGACAGCTACTGCTTCCTAGTTAACTGAATATTTCTGTACTACATCCACAAGGCTCTTCTGAAAACAATTTCATTTAAAAAGTGAATTACAAATCAAGATTTGTGTAGTGGATCACTGGACTAACATTTACTCTTATTAGAGAACAAGTATTTTCTCTAAATGCAGCTGTATAAAATGCAATACAGTAAAATGAGTTAGAGCACAACAGCTGATACGATTCTTAAATCTGTTACCGCAAATGCAATTCTTAAGTGATGGAAATTTTCCTTTACGCTTAACAATATCTTCATTGATCTACTTCATAAAAGTCTTGAGGGATATAATTTGTTTATATATGACTGTAAGCAAACCACTAGAATTCAATTATACTTAAAAGAAACAAAAAATAAAATCAGTCAAACACATGCTGAAGAGCGTGTTCCATAGCTCACTGCACAGCTATGAGCCCCCTGTAGCTATAAATAAAACAGAGTTTATAATGAAGTCAGCTGGGATTAGGTGTGTCAAAACAAGTGAATAGATTACTTCAAATACTGTAAGTGCAAGTGTATTCTTGAGAAAAAGAAACCATTCTAAAGCAAGACGTTTCATTAAATATCACAACTACTCAAAACCAACACACCCAAACAATGAAGTCTCGTAAGACTTGTTTAGTAACAGCATGCAGAGTAGCATAGGCAAAACAGCTGTCATTTTCTTTTAGCCTAAGAACCTGCACATTAATTATTCAAACAAATGTCTGTATCTTTATCAGAGACATAACCTGAATACCTGCAAGTAATTAATCCATAAAAATACAAATACAATGAGTGTACTATGTTAATACTGAAAGGCAATACAGTGTGTACTAAATTCCGCACATGATTACGTAAGCTAATCAAACTTTTCAATAAGATTTGAGTTAGAGCAGATCACTTCCAATTCAAGAGGACTTGGAATTTTAAGCCTTAATTTGAGAATGATTTATTATCTGCATTTCAGTGGCACCCAGATGGCTCCAATAGTGATCCGGGTCCCATTGTCTAGTGTATTTCACAAAATGATGGTATGAAACAGACTCTGCCTAAGGCAGCCTAATTATGCAACACAAGGTTGAGAGAAGCATCAAAAGCAAACAGAAGGGATCGGCCTAGTTCATCCAAAAGGTCAGGCAGATCTGGGAACACAGCCATGTTCCTGGTAGCATTTCCCCTACTGGTCCTTACTGTTTGATGAGGACAGAAAATTTCTTTTGAGCCAAATATCATCAGTGTGGAAAATGCTTTAGTTGGACCATGAACAGAAAGAGCAGTCTTACACTGTTCAGTGAAGATTTTAAGACCAGCAAGCAACATTACGGCCTTTGTGAGCTGCTTAATAAGAAATCCCAAGAACTACTAAATTCACTGCGTTTGGGCACTACCACAAGCAGCCTCCAGCATACCAGGGAAAACATTACACCTCAAGCTGTTTCTAAAAAATAAATTAAAAAAAATCAAAAGAACTATTATGCACAATTTCAAAGACGATACAAGCTTCAGGGTATCAGAATCCTTCCTACCTTAGAAGAATTGATGCTAGAAAGCTACTTCAAGAACATTCACACTTCAAACGGTGTCCATCACTTGGTAATGACAAAGACTATGCAACTAAAAGGCTACAGCTGATATGCATCTTAGATGTCTGAAGCAGCCTCGTCAAACCAAAATTACCTCTACCTTTCAGGTAAAAGGACAGAACTTTGCAGAGGTTTCTGTGAAATGTGACCTTGAAAAACTGTTATCTGCTGGGTTTTCAGTAATGTGCTGGGTAATGCTGTAAAAGTGCTTCTGTACTGGGCATAACCACATAGTGCAAGGCCATTTGGATACTGGCAGGGTGCTTCCAGAACAGAGAACACCAGGCAGGGTACCCAGTAAAACTGAGGTCAGGTGAACTGGGGTGGGTTCTGAACAACGCCTCATACATTTTTGGGATGTGGAGCAGGGCAAGGAGGAGAGGATAACCTCAGAAGTGGATAGAGGCTAATTTCTTGACTACACTCCTCCTGTGACCTCAGACCCAGAAAGACCCATAACCTCTGTAAGCAAGCCTTTCCTTGAGAATCACACACAGGATAATGCAGATGTACTCAAGTGACCAGCTAATTCCTGTATTTAACCCAAACAGCTACAGAGTCAGGAAAGCAGTGCTGGCAGTGTGGCAGCGCACTACCGCCTAACACACATCCCATGCTAGTGCCTGTACGGACAGGTAGTTTTCCAACTCATCCCTTACTTCCATATGAAATAAAAGATCCTAGAGTGGTGTTGCAAGATGGCGTTCGGCAACTTCAAAAGCAAACTGCACGTGAACAGTTGCTTTCCATCAACACCAGGTAAAACGCAGTAATGCTAGCATATGACTAGGAGCTCCCACAACCTGTAATGTAGCGCAGTCCGAATACCATTTGTGAAGTGATTTCCGTACTACAGTGTGGAAATACTTTCACTCAGCAATATGCAATTGAAGAATAGGTGAAAACTTATTACTAGTTTTGTCATTCTGCTTTCAAAGCAGTCAGGACCTCAGCCTGGCCTTGAAAGAAAGCAGAATTTAAAATCTCAATCAAAGATTCTACACGTTTGTTTATTATACCCAACAATGGTGTCTTACTGTTTTTATTCAGTGGAAAAAATCTTTTGTAACAGGTATCTTATACCTGAGTAAGCCTTTACAGGTTCCAAATGCTTCCTATTCAGAAAGGAAGATAATACTCTCGCTGCAGATTCAGCTTCCCCATTTTGCTGCACTCATTCCATCATAGTGGAAAGCATGTATCGCCGCCTTTCCTGCTTACGAGTACTGAGTGACTGTACTTTCACAAAACATCATGCTGGCGATGAGGATTAAGCAGCAGAGGGTGGGAGGATAAATACCTACAATATGCTAAAGAATTTTACATAAGCACCTACACATAAGTGTTCTCAAAATAAAAACAAGTCACAATTACTTTGTTAAAACACAAATTTTCACATTGTAGCAAATACTTTGTGTACCAGCTTGCCTATTTTATAAATAGCTGATCTCTATACCACATCCTGAAATAAAAAAAAGCCAACTAATTTTCAGCCTCCCTTTTTACCAATTGTTTGACAACCTTGTAGTCAATGCTGCCACTGTGCATCACTACAGATCAACTTATATATGAAACAAACACACACAACAGATCTTCTCAAGATTACTGTATATACTTTTATACAGCCATTTAAAAAAAGCATGGGAAGAGATTGTTCTCTTTATAACTAAATAGAAAAAAATAATCTCTCAGTTTTATTTCTGTTTGTATTCCTTAAAAGTATTTTCTCTCAACAGCTTGATTGTAAATTACAAGACTTTGCAAAAATACAATTAAAAATAAAAGCGAGCAGGAGAGATGGAACTTATAAACCCAACAGAAAAGTTCACTTATTTCGTGATGAAAGATGACCATCTTGCAAAAGCTTCTAAAATCCAAAAAAATATCAGATTCATAACATTCTGTTTTCTTTCACACACAGGAGGCTTAAGCGAATATGGAATAACTTGTAGTCAAACTTTAGACATTTAACCTACAGAAATATATTAGAAGTGCAGATTCCCTACAAAGCAAAACAAGCATCCAAAAGTATTTCATAATTCAGAGATCCCATTCACGATATATAAAGGGGATGGCCAAGGCCTTAAAACGCCTGAAGTCAGATACAAGAACACCTCTTCCAATAAATATTGTAATAATGAACATTTACACATTACTTATAAAATAAATTCATACGTATAAGTTTATTTTGGCTCAAGAGTATCATCCTTGTTTGTGTGTCAGTCAGTGACAGCTGAGCTTTAGCCTTGACTTCAATCAGTAGCTACGAACAGGAATTTGAGAGTTGGAAAGAAAACAACGAGACGTGTGGCTCCACTGCTGCGTTTTTTTTCTTATTACTTAAGAAATATGTATTGAGTGGGAAAATTAAAGTCACATCACTACCACTTATTTACTATTTTAATTAGCTTCAGTTGTCTTGGCCAATACAATGAGCTTTTCATTTTTGAAAGGTTTCATGTTACCCCTAGAATTCATTTACATGCTGACACTGTCACTGGCACAATGATATAGTAAAGTTTAAACCTAGTATAGATTTACAGGTTCTTAGAATCTCTCTCATTACCTTTGTCTGCTTCCTGTTTAATGTAGACCCAATAATCTCACCCACCAACTTCTATATTAAGCCCTCATCTTCTGAGTTGTAAAATGACTTACAATTTAGAAGGAATTAATTAAAATTCAGAATGTAAAACTTCCAGATTCAGAATGCCTCGTATTCTTACCACTTACTACATGCAGTCCTTCTCTTACCTTTCTCCAGAGCCCTAAAGCACATTCTACACACAATTCTACTTAGAAGGGCTAATGAAAAAGATTTCAGATTAAACATGTGTTTACAGTTTGCCCATGCTCCCCCCAAGAATAAAAGTCTGTCAAGAGCCAATCATAATGCAATTCAAAAGATCCTGAGTCAACAGGAACACTATGCATTTCACAACTTCACAAGTAGGTATGTTTGACGACTACTGCACTTGCTGAGAACTCAGTCAGCATCTGAACAGAGCCACGTGCATTATATTCCTACTATAACACAGGTTTCCCAAATGGGGTTAGAGCCCCGTTATTCTAAGCACTGTGCAACCATGAGTACCTTCTTGTTCAAAGAAACTTATGATGAAGACAAAATGACATGACAGACTGCAAGATGTAACTGTAAACAACCAAGAGAACAAAGGAAACAGGCTCAGGCAAAAACGTACACTAATTGAAGGCATATTATTAATTCAAGGATAAAAAAAAATATGCAAGGAGTTCATAATTATCCCAAAGTTATATAATTTAAACTGAGAATTCAGAAGAAAGTTTATAGTGAAATCTAAGAAAATATGGCCAAGTAAACCCAATACCAAAACTTAACATTTGCCTAGGTATACCATAAAGGAAAATACTTGACTACTCTTTAAAATTAATTTGCTTCAACTGGGACCAAACTGAGAGCTCTCACTAATGGTGATTTGTTGTCATCTTCCACAGGCAGAAATAAATTGTATAAACATGACAGAAAAAATGAATAAAAAAGGAGTATCTGACAAGATAGCTCTCGATACATGTATTGCTCCAGTCCCTGGGGCTAGAGTAATACTATACAAAATACACTCATTAACTGGCAAAAAAAAAAAAAATGGTAATTTCATTTCCACAGAGACCAAAATGGTTCCATTTAAGCACAGGCTCTACCACTGACCTTCCCGTGTTTATCGTCCACAAATCATATTAGTGAAATATAATAATAATTAAAAAATAAATTCAAATCTAATTTTTTAAAACATACTTTATGCATGTGATTTGCGATAAAGTGTTTAGAAGTTTAAAAATACCAAAAAAGCGTCTATTCCACTATCTGTAGAATGGGGATAACAACACATTAGAAGGAATCTGTGTAGGGAAATACATATCCCCGGTACTCGGCTAATGAGGCAAGCACACTGAGAAAACACCACGAACACAGAATTAATTCAGAATGTCATGGAAAGTTTTGGATAATACGCAATTAAAGCGGCAACCATACACTCAGTAACTTAGGAAATGCAAAACAAAATCAGTAGCTGCCACACTCCCTTTCCTTCTTTAGCACTAAGAAAAATAGTGTAAGATTACATAGACAGAATTCACATCATATTATCTTTAACAATGATACATTAAATAACTGGGATTCAAATAAAATGCTGGTGTTTATCACATATGTACGTACACCATCATAATTCATCAGTAACGTAGCACTGTCAAAGTTAAGCCTAATACCTGATGAACCCAGACAGGGTTTTATATTTATTTGAGGGGTTTGTTTTGGTTTTAGCAGAATACAGAGAGAAAAAGAAACAGAATTTTCAATTTTCTCATGTGATCTGAGACACAAAACCACTTTTTCTGGATTCCCTGTCATACCACCACTACAGATTCTGAAAATTGTATTTATTTAGCAATTCTGCTGATGATGTGAGAGCAGAATGCACTCCCTCTGCCATGGCTGCACAGAGCCAACATTGCTAGTAGCTTAGTAAAAGGCTTATTTTGTCACAAAAATATGTGAGCGTGACTTTCATTGTGACCAAAAAAACAACCCTTCGCACTGACAGATTTGCCAGGTGGAAAGGTGACTGGCTTACACATCATTTTTCCTACTACCACTACATTTTAACATACTAGCTGTAATTATAATCTCTCCTGAGGGTCAATTTGAGAAAATGTTGCCTGTTGTTCAAATCTCCCTCTCCTATGCATATCCATAATTATGTGTGAATGTTTTCTTATGTGAAATCCATAACATCTGACCGAGTGAACATATATGCCAAGGTCTGGGGATAGAAGGGAAGGTCAGAGAGGCAAGGAGTTTATGTTTTTGCTTAGTATTGCAGCAGAGTAGATAAAAATCCTAAATAAACTGGCACAAAACAACGGTTAGCTGGAATTAACGTCCTTCTGACTAATATTCCTTTAGGGCACTGATATCAGAGGCCATTCAGACAAAAGACCAGTTAAGCCACAAAACCTCAGCAGCTGCACTTTAGATGAGAACATCCAAAACTGACGAAACTACTGTATGCAATACTGGCAACACTCATTGGTTTGAGGTACCTAGTCTGTTACTGGCTTACACCTAGATCCCTATACTGAAAAAGCTGTTGCTTTTACCTATTGTTTTTGTGTATACACCATCTATGGGGAGTTGTCTTTTTTTTCGTATTTCATTCAGTGTAGCTCTGTTTTTCCCTTCCGCGGTTCTTGTGAAGTCAGACTTAGTTACAAGAAGATTAAATGAATCGGTATTAATATTGAGGGAGGAGAGATAAGTCCCTGGTCCACTGCACTTTCTAACACGCGTAAGGTACCGTTGCCAAGGAACATACACTTTTCCAAGTGTACTGTTTCAAGGATTCCCAACATTTTTGATAGCACATGACACAGATCCTCCTTTTCCATTAGGATCTACATAAAATTCCTGAGGCGGCATTTAACAGCTACTACCTACTAGGATAATATAGCTACAGGAAATGACAAAGAATCCACACTGAGGTGAAAAACCAGCATGTACTTCAGAGAGAAACAGTGGCAAACGGAACATAGCTGGCAACTGCATGGAGCATTACTGACCTCAAAAATCTGTAGTTGTTTGTATCAGAGACTTGACGTTTGAGGTCACAAAAGAAATCAGAGGATGAAACAAAAACAAACAAACAAAAAAGACTTTCTAATCCCTTTACAAAAGTTTCTATGGTCCTAAGACCAAATAAAGGAACACCTTACTGAAAAAAGCCAACAAACCCAAGTAAATAGAAAAACCCAGACTTTAGTTATTTTAAAGATTTCATGTGAAAACCTTATACCCATTGACTCTTGCCCTTGAACCCATGTTTAGCTTCTTCAGTGGAGTCTTCTGACGAGCCCTACAATGCAGGCTTGTTTGTCTTGAACAAGGAACTCTGATTTGTAGCTTTTTACATTTCTCCTTGAAGATCTACCATCCACACCATAGGAACAAAATACAGCACTCTCAGGTGATGACCCTCCTTATCAGCTTTCCCACTTGCGTATTTCCCTTTAAGTGACAAATGTCACTTTATGTGACAAAGATAACCAAAAGGAATGATTTTGAGGATACCTGTGCTTACTATCACCAGATTTAATTCTGAAAAAATGAAATCTATTACCTTTGCTTTTAAGTATGAAAATATATGTTAACTTGGAATATATAAGGACAAAAAAATACCTAGGCGTCTGCTAATCTCTAAAAGGTTAACTTTCATATGCATTAGATTTGTTGTTACATTGGAGTTTTTTGTGTTTGTTTGGTTTTTTTTTCCTCACCCCTCCAACAAGTTTACCACAGAACTCATTAAAAAAGGCAGATAAAATTCAGGAAAACACATTTATGAAGAATCAGTTTCATTTGTGAAAGAAATTACTTTCTATTGAAATAAAAAAACATCCCATCTAAACAAAATAAATTTCTGAACAGCATATCTATAAAAGCAAGTAAGACTAACATAAAACTACTTTTTTTCCCCTCTTCATTTCAAAAAGGAATTAATCAAATGTCTTGACCAAAACTTCACCTTTTCCGCTTATTATTCCAGTCTGCCACATCTACAGGAAATAGATCACCAAAACAGATGGAGTGAATAGATATTTTTACCTCCCAGTGGCTGAACACCAGCTGCGGACTGGCCAGGCCACTAGTTCTCTTCCTGATTTCATCAGCAAAACCAAAGCTTTCTGCTACTGGCAGGACTGCCTTAATAATAAACACATCCGTCCCCTCTTTCATCTCCTCTTGTAACACTCTGCCTTCTCTTTTGGACAAGACAGCATACACACGACCTGCGAAGACAAAATTTTGATGAGCTTACCAATATATTTATATTCTGCGTCACAAAGACAAATACATAAATATTTATTTAGGAAACTTCAGCAGTAAGTAAAATAGATACTTTCTTTGGCTAAAATTCTTCCCTGTAAGTGGACCAAGTAAGAGGACCCATTAAATTCAAAGAAACAATTCAAAGAAATGTATTCTGCCAGTACACTATGCAGAACCACGAGTAACTTTTAATAAATTATTACTACTACATGCACCTAGATAATGCTTGCACTAGGTGCATTTGATACAATCATATGGCTATTTCTTAAAAGGCAGTTTGCCAGATTACGTGCCTAACTTGCTTTATTTGTTACAACCAAATATTTGAGAAATATCGCTAAGAAATACTACTGCGTTTCAGGAATCATCTCTTAGCCACCTTTAGAAGTTTGTTTGGATCACCATATCCCTATATGGTACTTTCCCCAGATACTGCAGTGCTATTCTAATCACAGGAAACTTGTTTATCTGAAATACTACATATTTATCATGTTTAATGTGTTCAGTTAGCTTTTTAATTATTTCAGGTTTAAGGTAATTATGGTTAAATTTTATTTTTCTTTCTCAAATTAATATTAAATTCATTGAAATACAGCGTGTATATAATGAAAGCAGCTGTGAAAACGCTATGCTTGACTTCACAGTAGGCATTAAGTTAATTTTTTTTTTTAAGATATTTTTGCAAACTTGTGGGCTAAGTATTCTAGAGACAAAAACTAGCAAATACATTTGTGCTGTTCAGGATAATAAAAACACAAAAAAACCTATGCACTGAAAACATGTTTTCGGAGTGCCTTCTTTTACAAACGTGAATAGTTAGTAAGTGTTAGATGTACAAACTAACTTTAAAGGAACCTTGTAGTGAAGAACAAGTTTACATCAATTTCTAAGAGGCGCAAATATTTCATATTACACTGCACTGAAAAAACATGAATGCGTACTGCTACGTTTTAAACATCTGGGCAAAACTGACTCTTACTGGAAATAATTAGAAATAGAGATTACTTCATAATACATGCTGCCTATCCTGACTCGGCAAAAAGGTATTATTAAAGACTATAGCCACGTACATTGATCTGTACGCATACTGTAAGCCTTGTGCGGGATACCAGAGGAAATGCTGGGAGTGGGTTTATTTGCCTTTATTTTTAAAATACAGGATCTGGTCCTTGTTCAGGAAACTCAGAGCAAGCACACAGCTAGTATAGTTAAATCTTCCTGTCAGATGCAGGTAATGAAGCATCACTTCAGCACCAAACATTTCAAAGTTTGTAGTTCTCTAATAAAATGTGGGTTGAAGTGTCCTTTCTACCATCGCTGATGATTTTATCTGCTTGTGCTCTAACCAGGACCTCCTCACTGTTCCTCTAACTGAACTTCACCTTTACTATGCACAATAGTGCTGTTATTGCTCATGAGGACATTGAGGAAATACTTAAGATTCTGTATTTAAAATCACAAGAAGATTACACATTCTGAAGATAAGTCACTGAGTTTGTCATGCATGTATAGCCTTTGTTAACACAACTAAGCAATTTCAAGTCTATGGAAATCTCAGTGAGTCCAGAAAATTCTCAGATACGAAAGGGTCATATCTCAGCACAGCTCACAATTCAGTAACTGCTTTAAAATGCAAGCTTAAACATACACACTGCAAAAGAGCATCACGTCATGGTCACCGTACATATACTGTGTATGTATCACACAGCATATATTAAAGCCATTTGTTAAAGCAAGTAAGTTCAAAACAACTTTATAGGTTATTAATGTTATAATCCAAAATATTTATTTTACTAATTGTTTTAAGTAGGACTTAGAAAACTTTGCGCACATATTAATGATAAGTAAGGTAAGATTTATCACAAAGCACTTTAGATCCACATATTTTATGGCCATAATTCACTGAAGATTATTCTTTGAAAACATAAAAGCTAGAAGACAATTTATAGCTTACTAAATGGTTTCTAGCTACATGTATTTCATTCAAACAGTCTGGAGTATTGTCTCAGTTTGTGTTATCACAAAGAAGTTATGTGAGGACTTCAGTTTTATCACTACGGGCAGACTGCAGTATACGGAAGAGATACCGGTACTACGTCTACACTAATTAGTTAAATGGATTTAGCAGCATCAATCATCAAGAAACAATATAAGATCTTCCTGTTCAGAATAGTTAAAAGTTATTTTGAAAATATGCTACTACTTCAAAAACAGCTTCAAGGTGCTGCAACACACACAATAAGTCTGTGTGTAATAAGCTCACTTTAAAGATGTATTAAGTCCAGCTCCTTAAAATACTTAAGTCCCGTTCACCAATTGACTGAAGGATACTTCAGTATGTCAATTGAAAACGCTAAACAATTTCAGTATTCCCAGCACACTAATAAAAAAGAAGGTTCATATTAGAAAGAACTACTGTGGCAGGACAACATTATCACCATTTCCAAGTGCCTAGGGGTTACCGTACACGTAGCAAACAGGGAAGGAGGAGCTGCTCTTCTGTTTTGGATTCTGCATGTTTCCACTTACACAACTGAGTCAGAGACAATACTGTGAACTGATATGAACTGCCCCCTAAAATGCTATGATCTAAAATTTTAATAACTTTATTTTTAGAAGAATAAAGACATAAGAATTGCTATCAAAATCAAAACCAAAAGCCGTAACAGAATCTGGTAAAGTTCTTCCCCAACTAAGTTTCACTGACATCAGCAAAACAAAACATCTCCAGAACATAAAAGAAAGAAGGGAAGAAGAGCTCAAAAGGCAGGAATATCAATAAGCAAAAGCTATTAATAATTAAACATGTCATACTAGTTCAGAACATTCTTGAGCTTTTGGGAGTTTACACAGAACTTCCACGACGCAGGAGTGCGTAAAAATGTGTTCTTCTAGTGAACTAATCGTAGGAACGAAATGCTGAAAGTATAACCAACCTACTGGGAAACATCGGGTGTATGTGGGACCCAGGTCTAAATCCAAGGCCCCTTACACCAGCCATGTGTAAGCTTGCAACACATTTCTGCGTTTCTCTCTCCCTGCTCCTCTCCCGAGTTCCAGTTCAGTTTATTTTCATTGTCAGAAAAGTCTGATGGAAAAGGCTTTAATTACCGAGACAACTAACACAAAAGAACTAGCTTCCTCAGAAGCTAACATCTTAGAAACTATCAGATAATATGAAGATACATTAAACTCAACTGTGTATCAATATATGAAAAACCACCTGAAAGAATTAAAAGTTACAGAAGCCAGTCGCTTGTCACATGTCAACTGCCAAGTCTTACTGGATAACATGCATACTCTTCATTTCCCCTAATGAGGATAAAATTTACCAGTTTAAACTTCCATAATAAAAATTAAACTCATGAATTTGTAATTACCTAAGTGCATGTCCATGGTTATTACCACACAACTCACATTCATTAGACTGGACTAATTTGCTTGCATGTCTGAGTCCTAAATATATATATATATATATATATATATATATAT
>VZSC01005041.1:280869-291936 GCA_013398225.1 Steatornis caripensis
TATATATATATATATATATATATATATATATGCATTAGAAAGCCATGTTTCCATTTGGTTTTATGGCACAACTGATGAGCCAATGCATGTTAATTACATCACTCTAAATAACCATGCTTTTTTGGCAGCGGGCATTTTTGAAAACAGCAATTTATACAGTGTTTTTGTGGTTTGAAAATTGCTATCTTGCTTATCGTTTGATGTAGAGATTCAGAAGTATCGTGCTAATGCACTCCTGGAACAGTCATGTGTAACACTACAACGTCTAATTTTGATAGGCATTCTTGCATGTTAAAGGATACAGATGCAACTGAAAAAAAAAAATCTACCAACTGGACTGTAACA
Organism: Steatornis caripensis; assembly: GCA_013398225.1. Taxonomy (NCBI): domain Eukaryota; kingdom Metazoa; phylum Chordata; class Aves; order Caprimulgiformes; family Steatornithidae; genus Steatornis; species Steatornis caripensis. Next base: position 281,215 of record VZSC01005041.1, read on the forward strand.
GTAGTTCAAGATGCTTTCTTTTTCCTGGTTTTATTTCTATATTGATTATTGTATTAACTTAAAACATCTTGAAACGGCATTAACTAAGATTCTGCACTCATTTTACAAACAGGATAGGTTTCCTCATCTCTTCGTGGAACTAATGCTTCATTAGAAGGCTGAGAGGAGATCTGATCAATGCTTATAAATATCTAAAGGGTGGATGTCAAGAGGACGGGGTCAGACTCTTCTCAGTGGTGCCCAGCGACAGGACAAGGGGCAATGGGCACAAACTGGAACACAGGCAGTTCCACCTGAACGTGAGGAGGAACTTCTTTACTGTGAGGGTGACAGAGCCCTGGAACAGGCTGCCCAGAGAGGTTGTGGAGTCTCCTTCTCTGGAGATATTCAAAACCCGCCTGGATGCATTCCTGTGCAACCTGCTCTAGGCTAACCTGCTTTAGCAGGGGGGTTGGACTAGATGATCTCTAGAGGTCCCTTCCAACCCCTACCATTCTATGATTCTATGATAAGGCACAATATCAGTATTCATGTTTACTGAAGTCGATATAACAAAAACTTCATAAAAAGGCAACACTTTGTATCTTGTACTTCCAAAAAAGTGTAGCACTGCTATTTATGCATATGCTTTAGATAAGCAAGCAGAATGCTAAATTTTCATTCAGAATAGTATAAATGCTACAGGCATCAGAAAGTCATTGTACAAACCTACTGGAGAACTGTAAAAAAAACTTTTGACGAAACTTTTAATCAAATTATACTTTCTATTCAGTCTAATTTATCAAATGTCACCTTGGAACTCAGGAAGCAAATACCTGACAAAGGTTTATTTTGCCTGTCTTACCTAATACTTCTGCAGTAGCCATAATTTCACACGTGTACATTGCTGCCATAAGCCTCTGTGGTTTTGCTTGCAAAGCGTAACGACAAGCTTCCTTCATGGTGGCAATCAGTTGTCCAGAGAAGGGACCATAACAATCTGCAAGTAAAACTTCTCCCTTGTGTTTAGTAATTTTCTCAGGTGATTTTGGAACACTTTGACTGCTGTCCTGGTGCTCATTCGCACTGTAAACTTCATCAGTGCAACTGCTTGTTAGAATAGTATCTTCTCTTTGTTTATGTTCTGTGGCATCACATTCCCCTGAATCCTGACTAAAAGTTGACAACATCTCTCCAACTTTATTCATTTCCCATTTTTCCACTGTAAAACAAACACCCATGAGGGGTTCTTCACACATGGGACCTGAAAGTGTAGCCAGCTGAAATCCACTTACTATGCTGTTGTCAAAGTCTCTGTATTTACTTACTTCTTTCATAGCATTCCCAAGGCACTGCCACACAGACCTTTTATAGCCCTCAAAATTGTATAACAAAATATTAGGCCCACACTTTCGTGGTCCGAACGACCAGATCTGATCAACAGCGTTTCTCCACTTTCTTCCCTGCAGATTTTGCTCCAACTTTTGTTTGAATTCCTTGATCCTATCAAGAGTCTTCTGATTTATCTCATGGGTTTTTTTATCTTCATTCAGAGATGTGTTGAGTTGTTCCATAGTTCTAATTAAATCACTGTTTTCTTCAAGAAGTCGAGTTACCTCCTCAGGAAGTGGCATTGCTCTTACACTGAGAGTAGCTTGTTTATTTGGAGTAGATATTGTAACAAGCCCATCTGAATCGACCTGAATTCCTTCAGGAATTTTATTTTGGTCCTCTTTTGTTTGGTGTATCACAGCAACTTTCTGCTGTTTTCCTATTTCTTCATTCACCATATCAACTTTTGGAGGTCTTGTTATTGTCTCTCGGAAAGGTATAATAGGTGCTGATACACTAATCTGTACCTTTGCAAACCTATAAAATAAAGTTTAAAAATTAGTTTAAAATTAGGTAGTTAGTTTAAAACTTTTAAACTTGGGGAGGGAGGCAGCGGGGAAGGTAGGGCAGTGGCCTTAACATCGAACAGATGTTCATGAATAAACCTGACTGCAACACAGGTTAGTAGATAATGGACTTCAAACTTAAACTCTTAAAAGTGTTATTTACTTCAAAAAAGGAGCACTGCCTCTTATGTCTTCAGAAATATTTGGAAAGGAATAAAAAAAAAAAGAAAAAGCATTGCCGTGCCTCTGTGTAAATCACCAGTTCACCACACCTTGGAAACTATGTGCTGCTGTTCTCTCCCCTCAAACGAGATAAAAGAGAAGAAAATAAGGATGATCAAAGGTATGAAAATACAAGCAGCCTTCAGATGTTTAAAGGGTACAATAGAGGTCTACAAACTCTTGAAGGGCATGGGGAAGGCTGATCAGGATTAACTGACAACCAAACCACAACCGGCCCTGAACTGTCCCTGAACTGAAAACAATTAAGGCCCAGGAAAGCATTATGGTTACTCTGTTTTCACTCTTCCCCAGACATCTGCTCGAGGCCACACTGCTGAATATATGATACTGAGCAAGACGGACATCCTATTTGAATCAGTCCAGCTGCTCTTACAGTGAGATGCTCTGAAAAGATGAAGCACTTGGGTAAACTGATCAGGCTTTTGTAAAGTGTGGAGCCGTGGTTCTATAACCTTGAGGGCTCAGATCAAGTAGTCCGCAGCCAGGAGCGCTTAGAGAGCTGATACTCTCCATTTGCTCCATGCTCCTGGCACAGCAGATTCAAATCTGTGCACAATACTGTGCATGAAACTAGCACTGCAGCACAGAAGCAGGAGGAGGATTAATGCAGGAAAAAAAAAACCCTGGTGACTTCATATTGCAACGAGCTAGTGGAAGCCTTCAGCACTATTCTCCTTGCAAACCTAAAAGATCATTCATAATTGTGATCTTGTAACAAATGTAAACACACAAAGCACTATTGTGAAGGTAGAACTCAATGACAGCCTATATTGGAACGCCTCTAAGTTAGCTTGAGGCAGGGAACACACTTCAAGTGAAATAGCTACACCTGAGTTTCACCAGATAGGGACATGCATTCGTTATAGAATTACGCCAGAAAATTGTTTCATGTACAGACCTGCCATTAGTAGCAGCCTTTTCTCTGCTATAATGTAAAACACAATCCCTCTCCCTCATACATCCCAAGTAGCTTAATATTGTACCATCGTTTCAATGAAAATTAAGTGGGTTTTTCTAACAGTTACTTTTTTGAGTACAGTTTTATACAAAACTAAAATCTAAACCAAAGAAAGTACAAGAGATTACTAAAATAAATTGACCATTAACTAAAGACAAAAATTAAACCATCAATTTACACCAGAAAACCCTGTTATTTCAAGTCATTAAACATTTTTCAGTTTGTTAGAAGAGTTTATGTTAGAAGATTCTCAAAGATAATAAAATTTCCTAACAGAAGACAACAAATTTTTAATCCTGTGGATGAATTTTATTTTTGGACTAATGAAGAAAAGGTAAATTCAAACTTTGCCTTTAAAGGACCACAGAAAGCACAAAGTAAAATGGGGTATGAGATAGTAGGTGAAGATCTTGGTGTTTTTCCACACTAAAAGAAAGGAAAAAAAAAAAAAAAATCTTACCAATGCAGTTCAGCCTGTTTAACTATAACTTATTTATAGTCTGCTTTGCAAGAGTACTAGCAATTTTTAAAGGAATTATTTTGGGTTCAGAGTTAAAAAGACACAACCTAAAAAACTTTCTTTTTTCTTTTAAACTAAGTTGGGAAATAGCCTACACAGTGAAGAAAACCTGAGTAGGAAATAAAAATATTTAGAGAAAACCAAGTACATCAGGCCACAACATGACAGAATGACAGAAGTTTCAACGATATTATAGTACTGGCATTTATAACAGTGATAAAGTGTGATTATTAAGGACCTGATATACTGTTCACAGCAGTGCTATTAACTGACAGCAATTTTTTTCAGATTAGTTCATATTTGTTAAGTATTTGTCTTGAAGTGAGTACTCTGCAGGAAAAACTTTCACTACGCTTTAAAGGGTATTTCACAAGATGAGGAAAATTAATTACTAGCGATTAAAATGCTCTAAAAATAAAAGCTTCACATCTTTGGAGTATGCCGATGTTATTTTACCACCCAGCTAGGAAGTGCCAGATTTGTTACCCCTTTCATGTATTTAATAAACATCTCTATGTTTATTCTTAAAGGATCACCTGGTTTTATCTTCATGTACAACTTCATGACTTCAGAATATCCTGTTTGGTATTTTGTCTGTTTACTGTAACCACAGGAGCTGAAAACTGCCAACGGCACCATGGCAGAGCCCTGCTTTTTTTAGAACTGTAAAATGGATGTTTAAGTGCATATAATAAGCATCTTGTTCAAATACATTCAGGATTTAACTCAGCTGAAGATACTGGAATGTTGAAAACTTCGCATCAGATCTGGAAAACAGCCTGTAGTTTTCACCTCATCTGAAGGAGAAAAAACAATAGTCTCATAGCAAAACCTCCCAGGAAACACCTTGTTTGGAAATGAAAGGTTCCTACCCCTGGTGAAATGGTAATCCCGTGTCTTCAAAGACTTGAAACAGCCTTTTCTAGCTATATAATCTATAAAAATTATACTCTACTGATTATTATCTCACTGCTATAATTACAGCCTGTGGTATAGCAAGCTGGCACCAGATCAATGGAGAATGGGTTTTGGTTTATCGTTTCAGTATGAAGGTAAAAAAATAATGTTTGGTACTGCTACCTGAATTAGGCTCAGTTTTTAAAACACGTGGAGAAAACAAGACCATAATTGGAATGACCTGTTTTGAGGGCCCAGATGTTACTTACCTTTATTTATACAACATTCCTGCTAATTAATGTTTATACAGAATTATTCTACTATACAAACAGAAATTTAGCTTTTGGATAAGGATAAGTCACTGATCACTGTAAAGAAGGTGCCGTTAAGATTTTCATGTTGCTGTAGCTGACATTCAAAAACAAAATTAAAAATCATGTAGTTACATGACTGCATAGACATCTGTGAGGCTAATACAATGCATTCAGGAACACTCGTACTTCAGCTCTATCTCATTGTAAAGCTGAAGTATTTTGCTGTAATCAGTTTTAGAATCACCACTATTCCTCATCCAGCCTCAGTTCTAATTAGTAGCACCTAGAGCTGAAACCTAGTAGCTGAATAGCTGCCTGCAATAAAACAACCACAACTGCCACCACCTGGAATCATAGGTACTTATATCCAAGCAAACACAGCTTAAAGTAACTCGTCAGTTTTAATCTATATAATCTGAGCCTTGAGAAACAACCAAAGGCTCTGTCTTTTGCACTGTGGACTACACGGACCTAGGAGCTCTAATACAACTTGTTCGAAATACTTCACAAGTCCGGGAACAGCGATGATTAATGTTATCTCTGTTTCTTTGCGATTGGTAATCTTGGTATTTGAAAACCCCCTGTTATTAAACTTTGCACTAAGGCTTCATAGGAGGTAGAATCCATTGCATCACAATTGGCTCTAAACTAGATTATTTTAGAAGCTACTAGTCTAAACTCCAAGAAAAGCGCAACTTGAAGAAAAAAACTTCACGCCAGGATGGTGTCTGGATTTTTCTTGTAACTAAGCATGAGTAAAAACTCCCAAGGGTTATGACACAGGAAATGGAAGTGGAGCACTGCTCTACTCAGGCAGAGTTAACAGAAATAATTTTGTCCTTTGGTCTGATAACTACGATTATAAGAGTTTCATGATATAAAGCAGTGCTGATGATATAAAGTCAGCTGAAACATTTAGGCGTATCAAATGACGTGAGTGATGGCAGGAAGGAAAAAAGAAAGAATGATTTATTACATTTATCTGACAGACTCAAAGTTCAGAGCTGCGTATCCTTCTTAGCCACCCACAAGGTCTAGGCGGGTTCATTAAACAGCAACAAAAGGACTAACCAAAATTTCCTAAATTCTGGTAAATTTTGGCAGAGTGATAAAGGTTGCAGAGGAAAAGCAAATGGAAGTGTGAACTTTATTTCCATGGGACTCAAAATCAGGAGACCTACCGTTTTTGCAGTTTTCACATGCACTTGTGTTATACTAAAAAAACCAAACAAAAAACTCCACACTGCTACCACCATCTTCATTCTCTTTGTTTCTCATTCTGAACAGGGTAATTTAATCCTTTCATGCTTAGTATTTGCAATGCCTTTGGACAGCAAATTCCAAAAATTTCTACTCTAAAATGCAGAAAATAAAAAGTTCAAAGTTAAAAGGTCCAATTTATTACTCTATTCAAAGAGAGCTAATTAGGAAGAAAAAAATAAAAGTCAGTTTAGGGAAATTAAGCAGAACATCCATATTTAATCATTTAGATAAACATGGATGACTGATCTTTTATTTGTTTCCATGTCTCTTCTAATCTTTTGACAGTAAGTATCACTTGAACATAATTTTCTAAATACACACTAGGAAAGCTAAAATTAAATATGTGCCTTGGAAAAGTTTATTAAAATCTTGACAAAGACAATTCAGTGTAGTTTCAACTCAGCAGAACCTCCTCAGTTTCTGTAATTACTCCAAAAATATCAACTCTCCAAAATGCAGTTGATACAATTATGATAGATGCCAAGATCAGAATCCTGCCCCACTGCTTCAAGAGTGACTTAAGCATTTTGAATAAACTTTCCCAGTATTTTTGGGCAGTAACTTGTGGGTCACATTCATACGCTATCTTGATACCTAGCTCACAACTTGCTATTCCAAACTATGTGTGCTTAGAAAAACCTAAACATCTGTACAGAAACACATATATAGCTAACTAACAAAACTAACATTTCAGACCACAACATTTCCTCTTCACACTTTAATAGTTAACTGAAGTAAGTTTACCACCATCAGAACTCACATGGAATCCACAAGGAATGGTGCAAGACAGGGACCCCATTCTTCACTTTTCCTTCCACACATGGGGGGAGAGAAGGAAGGGATAAGTCTTGCCCCACAAGCTAGTATGTGGGGGATGGCAGCTAAGACATGCTAAGTCCTCAGAGACGGCTAGAAGGAGCATGAGCTAGTGAACACACTTGCATCCAACTGCTTTTGTGAGCTGGTACCCAAGTGAGAAAAAAGGCATCATGAACCATACGTCAAGTCCAAGTGGTCAGTGGTAGTAGCCCTGCTAGTCTGTGCCCTCAGGTGTTTCTTGTTTCTGCTTACAATGGAACAAGCACAAAGCATTTATATGCTTTGGTAGTTTGGAACACTGACAATGTTTTTGAAGAATACAAGTAAGGTACACAAAATGGTCACTCCAGTTCCCTTGAAAGCCAAATTAGATGACAACTCAGGAAAAAAACAAAATTATGTTTACAAAAGAAAAGATTAGGAATGTAAACACAGGGGCTGCTACTAGCTGCTCACTATAATCCTATTCTCTCTTCACACAGCTATCATTTTTTTTTCATATTTTGACCAACGTCAATAATAAAGGCATTCATACATCTTCCTATGCGAACTGCAGCTAAAGACAAGCGCAACCAGTTTTGCTCTATTTAACAATTTATATTCAAGTGATGTGGATCATTTATTGATTATTTATTAATAATACATTTTAGAAGCGGTAAAAACATGTTGCACTAAGTTGTAACAAGGATAATCATTAAAATACATATCCAATTTTACAAATGATGCAGTCTAACTTCCATACAAAGTGATTGTTGTCTGACACTAACCAGAATGAATACGTGCACGGAAAGACAGACATTCAACCATCTGTCATAAGGTTTGCTTTTTGGTTTAGAAAGAAAATGACAGTAAACACACGTGGACAGAAGTATCAGAAATTTTTTAGTAAACAAAGTTATAGGATAGCACTGTTTCAGTCAACTGTTCTTCTACCATTTGAAGACACATTCAAAGATACCAAATGTATACATTTATGCTTGCAGAAAATACTGCTCACAAGTAAGAAAACAGATCAACATCTTTTTTTAAAAAATCAGTGCAAATAGCAAAGGAACAGGATAGAGTGTGCACATACAATTTTTGTCCTGCTGCCTTCTAATTTCTGAGAGTTCATTTATCAGACATGATTCCCCTCAGTTTTTATTTTGTACAAATGGTACATTACATTCTTAATTGGACTCCTGAACCTATTGCAACTTATCATTTTTAGAAAGTGCCCAAAAGGTGTTTAAGATGTGTGAAAGTGATGAGCTGGTGGCTTCTGCCCAACTGCAGGTAATTTTATAGCTACAAAAAGCTATATTTATGATCCAATGGTAAAAACTGTTCATGGATGAAGCTTCTATTTAACCAGAATATAAATAAAAGATACGCATCTGACAAAGAAATACAACAGACACCTACTGAACTAAAAATATTTCTTCCTCCTTGCCCCTCTAACCTTTCTTTCAGGTCATCCAAGCAACGCTGAAGATGAACTTCTCCTGCTGTCACTAGCACATGCTCTCCTGTCTCCTGGATTAAAACTTGGACACATGGATCAGCTTGGTTTAAAAGCTTCATTCCTCTGACCAGCTGAGGCATATCACCTGGCAAAATAGGGTATTATTAACAAAGTAATACTGAAGAAGGAATACTTGAAGTATAATATACTTGAAATGAGAAACAGTAACACTACCTTTTACGCAAGTCTAAACACAAAAATGCATTTTAGGAATACTCAAAAACTTTCAGTTAAGTTCTGAGGTCTTTCTGTGGGCAAATTTCTGCTTGTGAGTCACAAAGAGTGGTGTGGTTTAAGAGCAGCAACTGAAGACATAGCTGTACTCATAATTTGTCACCAAGAATTTATGTAGTGATGATAAAATTCACATTATACAACCATAACAGTTGAATGGACTGCATATTTCTGTTTTACATAGTTTTCAATAGGTTTAGAATGTCAAGCTAGCTATTGACTATGTTATCTTGTTTCCTATATACTATTAACTACAGATACAGCTCATAACCAATAAAAAATTTGAATGTTATCAATATGAAGTGATTAAAAATGTCAGGATTTCACTCGTCATTTTCACAAGTTATCAAGAGATACAACCTCTCATTTATTACAACTGTTTAAAGTAATTTTTCCGCAAATAATTGTATTGCTTTGCAATCTTTCATGGCTAAAGTGTAGCATGTAATCAGTTTTAGAATCACCACTATTCCTCATCCAGCCTCAGTTCTAATTAGTAGCACCTAGAGCTGAAACCTAGTAGCTGAATAGCTGCCTGCAATAAAACAACCACAACTGCCACCACCTGGAATCATAGGTACTTATATCCAAGCAAACACAGCTTAAAGTAACTCGTCAGTTTTAATCTATATAATCTGAGCCTTGAGAAACAACCAAAGGCTCTGTCTTTTGCACTGTGGACTACACGGACCTAGGAGCTCTAATACAACTTGTTCGNTAGATGTCGTAAGAGCGAATGATGCACAGGAAGGATTTAAACTACCTGGAATCTGAAAAGCTTTAATAATATTACAACCTGAAAACGGGAAAAATTGGCAATGTGAGAGCTTTTCAGCAAAAAAACCCACAGCTGTCCCTAAAATGAAGGTGTTTAAAAAGAGTTGCCTTAAAGTTAATGGAGAATGAACAACCACAGCTGAATTACATCGAATCTACACATAAACACCTCATGTCAGCAGCCTTTCATAATTAATACAATTGAAAAAATTAATTATGATTCCTTTTTCTTATTTTACATATGAGGTAAAGAATTCCCACAGGCTTTCTAGGAATGCATGCTCATATTCAGAAGGAAGAGTGACATGCAGCTTGTCATTCACTTGGAGACTATTAAAAGAAATATGATATTGTATATTTAATGCTAAACTTGTGAGGGTATAATAGAAAAGTATCCTTGAAAACCAGACATAAAAATAAACAAAAAGTGGAAAAAACACAATATTAGTTCACATGGCCAACACAGTTGAACAGAGACTTTCAACCTTGTCTTCTGCATGTAAGCCCACTGAGAGGGATGAATAATTTCTTTTCTTTTTTTCTTTTAGAGTTTAAGGTAACCATACATGAAGATTCTGACACGACTGTGAAGACATGCAGTAATTTTGTAAAATTTACACAGGGAAGTAATTTGAATTTGAGTCATTTTTCCAAATAAGCAAATGCAGTTTTGAGGTAGGTTTGCCGTGGAAATCCGGGGCGTACACATAAGCCAACATGCTAGGGCCACCTCAAGACTACATGCAGCTCACTGGACAATTGATTACTTTCAAGCTGAGCCTGCAATGGCTAAATTTTGCTTGTCTTCCTGTTATTACAAGAAGCAGCTGATTTTCAGGAAACTTTTGCAAGTGTAGCTACCTTTGAGGCTTCCACCCCTCTAACAGATTTAGTTCAAACCACAGATTCAGAAGTTACCAAGGAGGAGACATTAAGCAATGGTGTAAGAATAACATAGCTTAATTTCCTTAAGGAAAAAAAATGACCTCAAAATCAGTCAGTAGTTCTAGAATTACATTCCTTTAATATTTTCAACTTAATACTACACTCAGCAGAACCACTAATTTCCAATACTTTCAAAACTGCTTTAACAAATGCAGGATGTACAATATACAATTATCTGTTATTCACACACGTAGGACAAATAGCTGCTAAACTGTCCAATCACTTTCTAAAACACACATAATCTTAGTGTTAAGAGTACTTTGTAACTGAACAGAAAGCCAGTTATTTTGGTTCTAACACTACAACAACAAACAGAAATGGGGCTGGAATACAAATATAGCCAGAAATACACTACTCTCTGGTTGGGGGGG
>VZSC01005041.1:292086-349017 GCA_013398225.1 Steatornis caripensis
GGGGGGGGGGGGGGGGGCGGGGCAGGAATAATCAATTAGAAGCAGTACTGTAATCTGTACCATGAGCTTAATGACGTAGCATAAAAGAATGTCAGCAGAAGTGAAAAACCCAAAGGTATACTTACCTTCAAAGCAAAGGAACACTGAACCTTTAGCAGCATGCAGTGTCTTACTTGTGGAACAGCTAAGTTTGACCATAAAGGGCACAACAAGGTCTTCTGTACCTCCTCACCTACTGAGACGTGAGCTATCCGGGTAGAAGAATTCAGGACAACGGCCCTCTAGGCAACATATATATTCATTTTACACTGGGTCAGTCTCTGATTCAGTGGATAGATCACAAACTAGCCAAATCACTACGGGGGGGGGGGAAGCTGCACTGCTACCACATTGAATTTACATTACCATCCGCATTCTCCTTTAAACTCACTTGGATGTTTTGGTTCAACAGCTACCCGCACAATTGGTGTCGCTTCGAAGTTGAGAGGTGTAAATGGTGGACATGCTGGTGACGTTGACAGCGTTGCAGACTTTAGCACAAAATCTTGCAGGCCTCCTATTCCTAATAGAAATTGGAAAAAAAAGCAAAGAACAAAAAAACCACCCACTGTCATGTTAAGTGAGACTAAAGACACGATCATCAATCTAAAATAAGTTGAAATTATTCTAATTACGAAAATCAGATTCAAAAATCTCTCACTGTTCGTATAAAGTATCTGTTAAAGTATTTGTGCATAATCTGGGTACTCAAATCTCCCGTGTGGCATTTGATACTCAGTTTTACAGTTCCCACTGTATTCCCTCTGTATTTTAAAAAGGCACGTTCATAACTCTGAAGAACAGAAAGGACGCGAGGACTTTTTTCGCCTTCTAATACGTCCAATCCTTTGTACAGTTCGGACTTACTTTTGGTGGCTTAAATTTAGAAAAATTTAGATTGCAAAAGCACTCCAGAAGTCATCTAGTCCAACCTCCAGCTCAAAGCAGGGCTAACTTCAAAGTTAGATCAAGTTGCTTAGGTCCTTGTCCAGTCAAGTTTTAAAAACCTTTAATGATGGAGACTCTCCAGCCTCTGTTGGCAAGCTCCTCCAGTGCTTAATTACTCTTATTGTGAAGAATGTTTTTATCCCCTCCCCGCAGCCCATGCCCATTTGGGATTTCCCTTTTCTGCAAATTCAATCTTGTAAAATTTAATTTCTCTTATAGCAAGCTATTAATTTTAGTCTTAATACATTTTACAATGCTGGCAAGTTGGAGAAAACTGAGCTTAAACTGTAGTGATAAGAAAAAATATAGAAAAAATATTAGCTATAAATCTGCAAAATAGCTGCTGCAAATGCATATTTAGTCTTGGCTGGCTGACTGGCACATTTAAGATAATTTGAAATTACTGCCTTCAAATTCCTAACCAACAGGACATCATTCATAATTTAGTGAGAGCTATAAAAACACTACCAGAAGAGGCTGAGTAATAAAGACAACAAATAAAGTTGATACTGATATATACAGCCACTTTCTCCCTCAATCGTAAGCAATGAGCATTGCACTACTTCTAATGCAGTATAAATTACAGGTACATGTAACTTACTGCAAGAAAACTAAAACCTTTAGCTCATAATCTACACCTGCTTAAAAATTAAATCTGCATTTGTAGATTGCTGTATATTTGTGCTTCTTTCTCCCCCTCCTCTCCTCATGCCCCAGCAGTGATAAGCAGAGAAGTTCTTAACCCCAGCTCCCCATTACCACCGTAATACACTTCCAGTTTCTTTTTTGGCTTAGTCTTCTTTATTTGAGGCCAGAAACAAAGAGGGTCAGCTTCCACCCTATGAGATCATGAGGGAGTTTAAATTCTGAAGAGCCAGTCTGCTGCAGAGTTATCATCTGCAGAATCGTCTGTTTCTACAGCTCTGAAGGCTGAATGTTTGACCAGTAGGATATGCCAAAATCCAAAATGTCACTATTTTAGAAAACCTGCCTTAAAATAACTGGAAGCCGAGCAACATTCGATGGCTTTAATTGCAGGATAGCAGATGCTACAAAGAAAATAAATCTGTATAAACTCTGTGTCGCACCTGACCTATGACCAGCATGTATTTCCTCTTTTTCACTTATTCAACATGTGGTTTGAATGAAAAACAAATGCTGGATCATCATCACCACCAGGGACTGAAAAAAGGGATGGGCCCATTTTATTCTGATCTTCTCCAGCTGGTAAAAGGAGAATTATTTAGAGTGGGAGGTGAACAGCTTCTTTTCATAGTGTAATGTGAACCAGAGAAATCAAGTTACCAAATCTTACTCAGATACACTCACTCTTTTCTTGACACGTTACAGTACCCTTACTACCATAAAGAAAACTTAAAGCTCTCTGCTCTTTTGTTTCACACTTGAAGGTAAAAGGACGTGAATTACACTAGTGTCTGGCAACAATAATACACTAAAAAGAAAAAATATGTCAGTTTTCATGAAAATCTGTTAGGCTTACAGCCTGAGTGTTTTAATTGCTTACCTGTGTCAGTTAGCATAGAGCAGTGTCCAGCCCTGATGAATCTATTTAATTTACAAATTGTGAGTAACGAATGTTGGCAAAAAAAAATTCCAGAAAGAGTAAAAGTTCTTGAATACCTTTTTGCATAATGAGATAAAGTAACTGCAAACGGATTTTCCCAATAATATCAGATAAAGATGTAATGTAACTAATTCCAAAGTACCACATGACATGTCAATGGAAGAATTCTACTAATTATGCTGATACATCAATCTTAAACTTACTGTTCACCCCACTGAAATTTACACATCCTACTTGAGATCACAGATCTCAAATGTATATTAGTATGTTAATTACTTGAATAGACTTAGAAAAGCCACTCCAAAATTAAGCTTAGAAATCCACCTCCCGTGTTAAGATTCGTTTTGTTCTGTTCAGCCCTTGAAACATACATATCATTATAACACACACATCTTACTTCCCGTTTCCTTTTGTAGTACAGTAATCTTCAAAAAGAAAGGAACCAAGGGTACAAAGAAACTGCTTAAACAAGGAAGGTGAGACAAACTACTGCTCTTTTGTCTTGGGTTAGCTTAAAGAATGACATACTAGAAAGCACTGCAATTATTTTTGAATAGTCACGTCTCAAAGAACAACCTAGTCTACGAAGTATGCAGTCTGTCACACAAATAAACAAGCACACCAGTAGGGAGTTAGTTGTACATTGCTTTTACTTAACTATTTATTTTTAAGAGAAGCTGGAGTTAAAAATGTCAGTAGGAATTTTAAAATGTATTAACTTGATCAGAAAACTACTGCTTTTTATAAACTCTGCCTGTGGTGTGTCACTTAATTTCTATACAAAAGTAAACGCTGAATTCTGACTGTTTGGCAGACGGTATAAACTTCCAAGACACAAGACTTTATTAAAAACTTATTAGAAGTATCACATACTTTGGCATATACTGTGTAACACTACTTACTGAACACAGTACTTGGTAGTAAAGCCCTTTCTCTCAGTCAGAATTCAAATCACCTTTACAGATTTTATAATATAAAGGAAAAAGCCCTATCTACTAAACACTTACTACTGTAAGTATCTTTTTTCTCTTGTGCATAGTCCTTTTGAGATTAAGGGGACTAGAGTGTAAAGAACTGCAAAGTAAGCATGCTGAAAAGTCAAGCATACGAAGGGATACTACCACGTGAGATTCGATAGTAAGTACGAGACTGGATTATTTTTTCTTAAATTCATCATCTAAATTATTTGCTCCTCCTGTAGAATAGCATTTTTGTTTTGAAAAAGCATTTCCACATACTACTGGGCACTAAAGAAACACAGTGCCTGAACTCAACTGGACTTGAAGAATTACAGACACTGAAAAATACCACTCTCCAGGGCTCTGTCTGTACGTGCCAAGGACTTCACTGAAACAAAGGTAATTTTACAAAGCTTAACACTCAGACAGAAACACACACACAGACTAGCATCAGTCCTACGAATCTGATACCATCTTTAAAAGGAAGAGGCAAGACTTCAAAAGTTATGCGGCAATATAATTTTTAAAAGGTTACAAATTATCCCTCTTGTCCTAAAGAAGCCAATCCTACACATAACTGTTCATCACACTGATTTTTGCTAGCATATATTAAGAGTATCATCCACATTTATAGACATGTAACTGGCTGCTTACTTTTTACATAGACTATATTCAGATTACTCCGACAAATCATTCACACTGACCAACAATAAACATATTTCAAAGTATTAAAGTTACTATTTCAGCAGTAATTGTCAATCTGTAGGTCGAAAACAAGACTTCCTCGTAATAAACCAGGAACTCATCAAAGTCTGTGAGATAATGTTAAGGAATACCTTCCAAGTTTGGTTTTGTCATTTAAAAGTAGATTAAATTATGGTGTACATCAGGGAGAATTATTATACAGACAGCGAAATGTTAGATTTACAAAGGTCCTTCTGTTGAGTCCTTTCTATTACTTGCCCAAGAAGATAAGACTACTAAGTCAAGTATGTACCTACTTGAATCACCAGTGTTTTTACCACACGATAGAAACTAAATGGTAAAAATAGATAAGAACATCATGGCTGAAATTTTCAAAAGGAGTAGGAGATTTAAGAGAAGTCTCCATCTACTTTTCACTTCCTTGTCTTGCTGGTAACCACCACACCTTAGACTCTAATTTTATAACCTTTAAAGATAGAGTACACTTTTCCAGCTGAATTCAGCTATAAAGATCTGAACACATAATAGATCAAGATATATGTAATTACTTTCCTTTGATGTAGAAAGATTTAGCATTTAATGTTCTTTCAAGATGCAAAAAATGAAGCAGACACCACCACCATGCATAACGTCTTCAATCAGATAAGGAAATAATTTAGTTTGCAGTGTGAAAAATCAAACAAAGAAGAATGAAAGCTGTTTAAATTTTAACTTTGCCGCATTGTCACTAGCCTCAGCACATTAGTTCAGTGGATCTTTATCTTCTCTCACTGATGGTATCACCACTTAAGAATTCTTGGCTGCTTTGCAATGGAGACATGTCAAGGTTTGCACTAACACCATAAGGAACTAAGTAAAGCAAAAAGCTAACGTTAATCTTCCCAGTAAGGCTCTGTCCCCACTGAAATATAGCATTTCTTATCAACATTGTTTGTTTAGAAAGATTAAGACTTTACAACATGCAAAGCTTCCTGGTTTAAATGCTCCGTGCACTGCACTATGTGTCAGTGAAGAAATACCGTGTAAGCTCATTGGTAATTCATGTAAAAGGAGGTGTGATGCAAACTTTTGTAAATCTACACAATCGGAAATCTTAAAACAAGCATGTGCCTTTTGTTTCAAAAGGAGTGTACAAACAGACTAAGACCTCTATAATACAAATACTTTTTTGTCCTCCCTAGTGAGACACATTGGAAAATAAATACTTTTAAAAGGTGCTTTAAAAAACACATGAGAAAATAAATTCACAAATGCACCTTAAAAATATGATTGACTCTTACATGTTTCCAGTTTATCCTTAAACAGGCTAAAAGCCAACTAAGAGACAGGCAAAATGTATTTGCCAAATGATATTACAATCACTAAAAAGTTAATGAAAGTAACTTCACATCAGTCATCATTCTCCTTCAAAACTATTCACAGAATTCTCCCTTTCCCAATACTTAGCATAAGCCTAGAGAAGGTCATAGCGTGAGCACACTGTTACCTATCAGGGTGACTTAATATTGGCTCACTGTTTCCACTTACATTTTAAGCAGCCACCTCCATCCTTCCATTGCTATCCTTAATTAAAAAAAAAAAAAAGGAAAAAAAAGAAAAAAGAGGAGGGGTTTTGGAAGGGGAAATTGGCTTTTGGTAGGATTAAACTCAGTTACAATAGTATATTTGAGGAATCTTAAAATGTTTTACAAATTACTGGGATTAAATGATGCTAACTAAAGGGACTTTGGACAAGTAGCTACTATGGCTTAAGAATACCTTGTATTATACATTTATTACCTCAGATTTTAAGCATGTTTCTCTTGAGTCTCATGGGCACTGCACAGAGATATCTGAGGGCAGAACTTGACCTTTCTATATTAGAAACTGTTTCTGGAAAGGAAGGGAATGTAAATCAAGACACAGACCACGTTCTAGTTGAGATTTCATCAACTTTTTTCCATAATACAGACCACATGTTAGCACAGATTGCCGGTGAGCCTCCTCTTCTCATCTGTAATTGTGCACTTCCCTGTCAATTGTTCTTACTTACTTCTGAGGCAAGTGAAATTACTTGTATGGAAAACAGAATATTGTGAAGCATGTGCAAGATTTCAGCTGTTCTCAGTACTTTCCAATCATTTTACAGAAAAAGTTAATTCAACATTTTCTTTTATATTTCATTTCCTCTTTCCCAATGTGGGTTTTTGAGCTGAATCTCTAAAAATCACCAGTATCCAATACACTGTAGAAGCCTCTGTCTCACTTTCTTCATGAGTTACAAAGAAATGCTCTACCTAATTATGTGCTAGAGATTAATAAGCACAATCATTAATTTAGTTCCTCGATACAAAGGTGTTGAGTTATATTTTTATTGTAGAACTTTACTTTTAGGTTCATAGCAGTTTGAGGGCAAACTGCGCATAACTTTCTGATTAGATGAGAATAAATTCAGCCATATTATTAACAGCGTTGTAACAGAACTGCCTCTCCCCAAGGGACACAATCATGCGATAGGGACATTAAATGCAATAAGTGAGTTTTGACACAAGCACCTCAACACTTTACTACTGAATTATCGAGTAGTAAAAGATGAAAAAGTGCTAGGGCACCCCACTGAGTTCTTCTAGGAAAAAAGACTAGCAGTTCAAAGAACAAAACTGTCTGCTTTTAGAACAACTGCAAGGAAAGCAGTAACATGATCTAACACCATGTTCCACTAAAATCTCCTACCGCATGATTACAAAGAGGATTGCAAACATACATAATGAGTAAACAAGCATCGTTTACCTTTTGCTGAGATTCTTTGGGAAAAAAACCCACCATATATTTGATTAAGTACTTGGACTGCATGATAACATGTTTCCTAACTGTTGATTTGAGTTGACAATTGTAATTATGAACTTACCTATACTTTTCTCAGACTAGACTAAAAACAATTTCAAAGAAACTATAAAAAAACCCTTTACATTAAACAGTAACATCTTTATAATGATAAAATTAATAGATAGAGATCTACCTGCACTTAGTCTTTGTGAAAAAGCAGACACAAAAGCTGAGTCGGGAATTTGCTTGCTACAATACAAATTTAACTAAAAGTAAACAGAATTAAACCAAAACCAGTTAACATTCCAAATCTGACTTCTAGGTTTACAAATAGGTGTAGTCAAAATGAAGTATCGATTTCCTTAAGTTGCTTAATGAGGCAAACAAATATAGAAGATGAAAGCATTTCAGATAATGATATTTTTCTTATGCTACAAAATTATTTCATTTGTCATGAAATACTAATTTTTGGAGCTCAAAACTAAAGTAAATGATCCTGATTTTTAAATATTTACGGTTAAACTTCATTTTAGCACAGAAGCTTAGAAAGGAAGTTCATGCTTAAATCTGTAACCCACTCCCATTCCTCTTTACGCATTATGAAATCAATGCACTCGTAGCTTCACAAAAAAAAATCCTTACTCCAATTTAAGTTATTTTAATATTTTAACTGTGAAGTGCTCTTGATAAAGGTACTAAATGGTACCTTTTGTGGTTCTATAAAAATGTTAGTAGTTCTACTCAGCAGCATACATGTAATACAGTTTTCCTGAGCACACACATTGTAATTCTTTTCCATACATCAACTCAACTTGACATCACTTGAAAGCAGCAATACAGAACAACAGTAAATATGTAGACAGATCTTTGTACAATGTGACCACATAGGCACTGGAACTCACTTCAGTTAGCCTGTACATCAAATTAATACTGCCATTACTGCATGTGGAAAGCATTTAGCACCATACAAAACTCTTCAAGGGTTTCTGAAACACAAACCAAATTTTAGATTTATAATTACTTTGAATAAACTATTTTAATTTGACCTGGCAGCAACACATCTGAATTTACTTAATTTTTTTAAAAATGACTACCAGAACATGAGAGGCAGTTCAGCACAGTTGTTGTCCCAAATGGAATTTCGGAATGGATGTTTCAACATATTTACTTCGATAATCCAAAAGTCCTTTGAAATGCTGATTTGTTGGGGGTTTTATTAGTAGTATTAGATGTGATTTCATAAATAAATCCATGAAATTGCATATTGTACTGGAAAACAGATCAGCTAAATTCATATGGAACATCCTATGCAAAGGAAAATAATTTTGCCCAGCAATCCTCTAAGGAAAAAGAAAGCCTTCCAGACAACAGAGCATTAACTATGCCCTCTAAAGAGAATATATATTTTTCGGAGATGACAAATGTTTCACAGGTGTAGCTCTGGATATTTCTAGGAAGCCTCCCTACCTTGTCCAACAGATAAACACATACTAGTCATCTACTGATGATTTCTACTGGTTCAATGAGAAACGTGTTTAACAAAAAAGAAGAAAGTTCTTTAATTTGTAATTCTTATATTGAAACCCTCCAAGACTTCAGCTATAATGTTGACATCTGCCTCATAGAAGACAGAAAAAGATGGGGCTACTGACCCTTCATAAATCTGTTTTGTACATAACTATAAATTGATACTAAAACTTATTCATGAAAAAATGTCAACAAAACCCAAGAAAACATTGAAGCGTTTGGTAGAATGCTTTAGTTAGGCTTGATATCAATACCTAATTAAGTTTGCAAAAGGAATATATACTAAAAGACCTAAGATTATTCACCCTTAAATTAGCAGAAGAACAAGACAAATTTCTATGTTCCAGCAGTCCTCTAGCAAATACACAGTTTCTATTGCTTACATTTTGGATCTTAAAGAGCAGAAAATTTGAAGTATTTAAAAATAAAATTCTCTGGCTCACTGATTATATCATAGTAGTTATATTAAAAAAATAGAGAAATCATAACTCTGCCCTTTTGCAGGACCACCATGAATAACGTTAGCTACGCATACATGCTCAGTTCCCAAAAGGTAATAAAATAGGGTCCTATTTTCTTAGGTCTGCAACATGATAGAGTATATATCAGAAGGAATAATCAAAACAATCACTTATCACTTCACTCTATTAAAATGTTTTAAAAATATTTCACCTACACTGAAATGTATATACAACTTCAAAAAGCAGGGAAGGGGGAGGCAGCAGCCAAAGGCTGAGAGGGAAAGCATTGAATCAATTGTGCTTCATCAGACGGAGCATGAAAAGTGTTTAACATTAGAGGAAAGGAGACTGAGGCAAAGCCTTTCTATTCAAAAAAGAGTAAAAGTCAGTATTTATTTTGAAGTAGACACTGGGAAGACATACAAGATTTTAATATTTTTATGAGAGTACTTGAGACAAGATGCAAGTGAAAGATCTAAAGTTCATTGGGGTTTTGAGCACAATAGCAAACTGAATTCTTCTAATTTCTTGATCAAATGCTTCCCACAACAGAGCAAAATAACTCATCCTAGCTAATAGGTCAGTAACATCAAGTGATTTCTTTATAAATCAGACTAGCTATAGTATAGTCTAACAGCCAACCAACCATTAAAAGAAAATGCCATTTTAGGTTTCATTCGGTTTTAGTAATGTGTCCTGAAAAGGGGCAGACTTCATGTATATACTGTTTTCCTAAATTGAACATCATAAAATATAAGTAACATCTGTTACTTCCCAGAATCAATTATAAGTGGTGTGAAAATTAATGAGGCCTTCAGGCACTGATCTTGCAAGGAATTCATTTTAAACGGTACAAGTCTTGGAGGTTTTGTCATGTTTGCCCAGGAAAAGCTACATGAACGTATTGCTACAAGTTCTGCATTACATATCCCAGGTATGTGGGGAATTTAGAATCTACTACTAGAAGTGCCAATTACAAAAGACAATGGTAGTTAGTTTAAAAGCTCATTAAATTAAATGTCCATCCTTGTCCTGATTTTAGAATTTGATTAACTGTAGAATGCCAATATACTTAATTTACATTTCATCACTTAAAAAAAGAATATAAGGCCTTTATCATTCAATACATCAGGTAAATGTAAAGACAGACTAAGCAGTTACTAGGTTATTTCAGTCATCACAAGTAGAAGCAGCATACTAATTACCAAATGTGTACAATATCCTGTGGGAAATGCCCTACTGGGTCATTGGCCATTTATCCTGTTAACTTGTCAGACATGCAAGTAACTAATTAAAATTCAATTTTCCAAGACCTGACCCAATGCCTAATAGTCTCCTTTAAAGGCAACCCCCCATTCCCCCATTACATCTGCCCGTAAGTGATTTCTGCGTGCTTTTTGTTGCCTTGGGAAATATGGTTTGAAGCGTTCCAAAGTACCATGAATAATGGATCATTTCAGTCTACATTATGCAGAAGTTGATGTTTATTTTAAATACCCTAATTTTCAAGAAAGATAAAGAATAACATAAAATCTGTCTTCAAGCTAAAAGAAACCTTTAAATAGCTCATCTGTGGTTACAAGCAAGAATATTTTGGGGAATAATTAATTAGAAGAAAGATTCTAACAAAAGAATGCACCTTTCCAATGCCCTAGATTAGGACTATTTGACATAATGGGTGTAAAAACAGATGGCATGAGAAGCAACAGGGAGTATCTTAAATACACTTGTTATATCACCAGTCTATGAAGTTACTGATAATGAGTTATTTATCACGGACTCCAATTTAATAGCAAAATAAATTCCAAAATAAACGAATTAAAAAAACGTTACTGCCACATGAAAACCTATGACTGGGCCATTAATACTGGTCTCAGACTGAAAGACAGAGATATGTATCAAACATATCAAACAAAATTTAGCTAGAATAGTGACAAATTTTTAGTGAAAAGACAGAATTCCAGAAAGTTATTTCAAAACATACACATTAATCACTGACAAAAGTACCTAAGAAATACAAAATAATACAATACTGGAGAAAATGTTCTGCTAGACCTTCATTATTCTGGATTATTCTGGTTAAAATAAATTTTTGTCACAGCGATAAAAAAAATTCTTATTTTTCCACAAAATTAAAACTATATTTAAATCATGAATTTTACAAGTTAGCTTCACATTAAGTATTTCTGGCAGTCTGCACCTGTGTAAACTAAGCATACCAAAATCATGTCTATTTAAAACATTAAAAAATACACAAAAAATAAGACTGCTACTCCTTACCCCCCTGGCCTTTCTTCCCCAAAGGAAAGTGAAAAGATTGCCATTTCCACCCTGATTTCTGACTACTTCAGTTAATGTATCATTGACAGTAATTCGTAGTTCATTGAAGTTTGACTTCCTAAAATATTGCAAGATATTAACTTTTATTAGCCAAATGTCAAGAAGGAAATAGGAAAAAAAAATATACAGGTCATTCCTAAGTCACGAGATTTCTTAAGATTAGTGCACAAGACCACATAATTGAATTGGGCTTTAAAACATTCCTCTATTTCAAAATGGAGAGAAGAAATTAAATAGAACTAATCTTGATTTTTAATGCCCACTTGCAAAAAAGTAACTAATTTTATTTACAGCTCATCAGTCTACATGCAACGATAACAGCCCCAACATTGCTCTGTTCATTTGTTAAAAACAGGCAGGAGCCTCAAACTGACAAAAGACACCAGGAAGGGAACTTGCAGCTTTAACATCTCCGCATCTGGAAAACTCTTAAGCGTTTAATTTCCTTTTCAACACTAATAACACCAGTCACAGAGTGCTTCATTTGCATTAGAGGACAAAAGGAAAATAGACACCACCCCAAAAGACAGTCTAAGAACACCATCTCAAATACAGCCAGGATGATCTAGGAGCCAGCTGCATAGAAAACAGCAAGCTTGTCCCCACTTCAGGCTTCCCAGCAGCAGCGCTAGCATTTGTCAGACTCTGGGTGAGCCAATTCAGGACACTAAACACACAGAGTAAAACTGACCCAGTAAAAAGGCAATTTTCATTCCCTCAGCTAAGAAAGCATTAACACATTTCTGAGAGACACTGCTTCTGACATGTTGTCCAAGAAAAAGCAAATCAACTATTAATCAGAGTGAAACTCCGATGGCATGATGAAGCCAACCAGATGTTGAGGTTTAACAATCAGCATCTTATAAAACTAGTTATGAGACCTTTTCCCCCCTCCTATCCATGTAGAAAGCAGCGCTAACACCTCACAGTCCTGAAACAAGTTAATTTGCCTCCGTGTCTCACCACTATCCCCTCAGAAACTAGATCAGTCAGGCTAACGTTTTGCTGACTAAAGAGAAGAGTCCGCAGATGCGGTATCATGTATCACCCACAAGCAACAGCAGCGACTCGGCTGCTCCTTCAAGACAAAGCAAAACCTTAAAACACAGAACGTCAGCTGCTTGTCTGAACAAAAGAAAAGTGGCCATTTGCCACTGCTAAGTATCAGCTTTAAATGCTTTAGAAGAGTTCTGGGTAGATGAACCTTTTCTGCTACAAAGGGCTGATTATTTAAATGACTTTTTTTGGTTGAGAAGCAATGCTTCCAACACAGTATGTCATACTTCCTGATGGGATTATGCACACAAAAGAATCTGTTAAAAATGGAGTATGTTTTTAGTCTCATTTCCAAAGTAAACACAATTCCTGTAATCACAGTCTACCCTCAACAACTTTAAAACATGTTGTCAACTTCCACTAAATTTACCAGTGAAAGAGAGGAGAGGGTTCAGATATAATTAAGTTTCCACAAGTTATGTAAAATCAATGGCTAAGTTCTGAACGGAGACCAAAATTGATGAGCTCAGTGAAAAAAGGGCAGGCAAAACACGATCATTATATATCCCGCTTGGAAGCAGCTGCCTGGCGACCAGCATGCACATCCTGGCTGGCCAGCTGGGACATGCATAACTGCAGGATAGGCGTAGCTTAGAGGAAAGCTGAAGATTTTAAGGACACCAGTCCACAGGAATCCAGGCTTTGTTAGTACCACTGCTCAGAGAACTTGCTTTTTCAACATGTCAAAAACCAATTAGCCTGTTGGGGAAAAGCTCCGAAAAACGTAACCATCAGAGTTCCATACATTTTAGGTCCAGTTTTGAAAGCTTCTTAACACACATCTCTCTGCATCAATGAACCACGTAGGCTGTCTTCAGAATTCATCACGTGTGCTTTCAACTTCCTTGTCCTCAACAGCCCCAGCAGACTACAGAGGGGGAATCAGTTTGAATGTCTTTGCTGATGTCTAAGTGCAAGAACTGATGTAACGAGAACTACCAGCAGGTTTGCATTTTCATTTAGATTAATGGGCTTACAGTAATGCAACTCACAACGGTTGACCTAATAATTCTTTAATATTGCATAAAGCCTAACTTGTACAAATCTTAATGTATGACACTTGGAAAACACCAAGTATTTAAATGAATATTTGTTGCACAATACTATATTTCAGAAATCAAATTAGTCACCGAAACAGACTTCCATCAAAGTTGGCAATGATGATACTGTAGCCAATGACGTTTAAAATGACAGTAACAGACAAACTGACTTATCCTCCATACATTACCTTAAACAACTGTGTAATTTATAATTCGCAGTGTGGCTTTTCTATTTTCTCACCAGTACACTGTCTTGGTTCAGGTCTGCCTATATTCAAGTCACAACAGTGTGCTTAATCCAACGCTAAGCGCCTGTGAAAAACCTGCCTGCTTCAAAGTCATTAGGATGACAGAATTCTCTCCATTCTCTAAAGAAAAGCTTTCACTCACATCTCAGCTGGAGTCCTTAAATTAATTGCAGTTTTCCTATTGTGATCTCACTGTCTTCACAGAAACAGGCCCAGAAACAAAGATGGCAATATAAAATGCTCACTACCAAATTAGGTGAATTATCTACCAAAACATGCCTGCACAAAGGAAGGTTACCAAGTGCAAAACCCCACAAAAACCACTAGCTAGAGTCTATGACAGTTACAACAGAAAAGCAGCCTTGAAAAATGGAGTCTCTTATTTTTAAAATCACTGGCTTGAATTTTGCCCAAATACATAACAGACCGTGCTGGAGTGAGAAAGGTTAGAAAAGAACGGTATTTCTTTTAGTCTTAATTAGGTGCAAAAAGGTACCTAAATTTGGTTCCATGTATCAATGCCAAAATTTTAAATGACAATAAATCAGCAGCTGTCCTGCATCTTAAGATAAAAAAAAATGGTAACAGCCCCTCAAACACTACCCTTACCTACCTGTAACTGGAATTACACAATTCTTAATAAATACCAAATTCTTACAAATTCAGATTCTGAAACCTGTAAGATGAAACTAGAAGGTTTATCTATGCTTGCTGGTTTCAATTCATACAGCCTTGACAATGAATAGCTTCTTAAATGAATTAGAATAGCTATTACTAGATAAGTACAAATGGAGTTGAAGCTCACACTGCTTGGCTTGCAACCTCTGCAGAAGAATATTACTAATAAATATCAGCTTTTCAAATTATTTACTAAATGATAAACCACTACAAACAATCTAAACTTTGAGCCTAAACTATCCAGTGCTGCCCCTTTAACACTGTTGTTTAGCAGTGCTCCACAGTTTGACATCAGTTGATACTCCTAAATATAGCTCTGCCTTAACTCCCCCCCACAGTTCACAAGCCAGACAAAGCCAACTTCATGACTCACACCCTGATACAGGCCAAACAACCCTCACAACACTTTTGCAATTTAATGTGAAGCATGAGACAACATCAAAATCTCAGGAAAATATTTAGAAAATAACTTGCTAAAACATAGCTGTTATTAACAATCTCTTGACTTTGTAACCTTCCCATTTGTTACACAGGATTTCAATTCTCTGCAACCGCATTCGTGTTCAGTAGGGTTGTCTGCCAAATTAATTCCAAACTGGTCTTCCTCATCCAGACTCCCATGCCCTCACTGCAACTCTCTGCTTGCTTTTTCTGAACTCCTTGAAGAAATTTTGGTAACAACAGACAATGGAAGCAAAAGAGAAATATACAAAGTAATAAAAGGATTTTATGGCTAGTTCAAGTGTAGAAGTAGAGGCATTTCACGACCACAGATGGTATTTATTGCAAGAATCCTGTGCATACTACAGGGTCTAGGTCTATTACACAGTAAGACACACACTACTTCACGTGTGGGTACAAACTCATGTATCCTGCTCCTCTCTCCATTACACAGGAGGCCTGGCTAAGATTAGGAAGTGCTTCAGCAGGAATTTAAAACACATTCAGATAAATTGCCCTCGTGGATTCATGGTTTATATTGCATGAGCAATGCCAGGTAGGAGAAGAGATCTGGCATTTGCTTAGGTTGTGGTTAACTGACCTATTCTCATGTAGTCTTACTTCATTGGCATAGGATAACTTAGGTAATCAAAATAAAAAGCTGAGGTAGAGTAACAGATAGAAAGTCCAAGAGAAAAGTAGAATCCAAAGAGAAAACAGGAGATTAACACTAAGATTTGCAGGGGGGAGCTTAGGGGAAAAAGAGCCATGTTAACACTCCAAAGACAGCTGAGGTAGGTCCAGCCTAATTTCTACAGCCTGGCTATTACTCTGTGCAGAAGGCAATTAGTGTAGCCATCAAAGTTAAAGAAACATTCGAAGAGGAGAATTTTCCCATCTCTCTCATATAAAACAGTAGCTATTCTCAGGTCAAGGAAGTATCAAAGAAAAAAAAAAAGGAAGCTGAATGAGATCTTTTTATGACAGTGGATTTACTTAACACTACACTGCCTCTGAAGCCAGTACATTATTTCTGCGTTGTGCTAGTAAGTAGGCACCACACTGATTGCAGATTTTTGGCTTTCAGAATACTCCATGAGATTAATTTGAGTCAAAACATTTGTAGATTTTCTGCATGAAGAAACTCACATTAAAAAACACAATCCCAAGTTTTAACTACACTGACAGTGCTGTGAATGCACGCGAGACCTTTACCCAAAACTGAAATACCTACACGTTTTTGTGGTGTATGAAAAACAGTGCCCTCTGGCTTCACATTAAATGGGAATAAAAAAAACAGTTTAAAAGATAAAGCAAGTTACCTGCTTCTTACTTCCATTTCTTGTAAAGAAACATATGGAAAATTACATGACAATTCTGTAACTACCCTCATTTGTCAAGGAATCATCATCATAATAATTCAGACGCTCTGGCCATTGAGATCATTTGATACTCAACTTAAAATATAATCCTTATCAGACAGTTGTGCATATGTCATGAGAGACTCGGTGAAAGATACAGTAAACCACCGATTTTTTTCTTTAGAACTGTTTTGTTCGCAGGATATTTGTCTAAAGTATAAAGATGGGAAAAAGCCTTATTCAAGCAAAGCCATGTAAAGGAGTTTCAATTTTGCATAGCCTTGGAAGAGAGAGACTATACAGAAATACAGAACATTACAAATTCAAGAGAACTATAAATTTTCTATTGCTAAAAAACACATATACGGAGAACAACTTCCTGAGGTACTAAAACTGAAAAAGGTAATATTTAAGAGAAATTACTCAGAAGTCAAGAACTATGCAAGAAGAGTGGCAAACTAGGTTTAACCAACAAAACCTACACTGCCTAGAAAAAATACTTTTATCCACCACTCATTCAGTGCCTCCTACAGGGCACAGAGAAGGTAACATTTTGAGACAAACTGTAATTTCTAAACCCAAGTTTCTTCTTCCCCCTCCCCCCAAGTCACACATGGTATATGTCAACACAGATAAAAATCAGAAATGAAAATATTTTGTTTCATTAATACTATTATCTAGGCAGGTAGCTTGTGTTACTTAAGGATGTGTTGGGAAAAGCACATTGTCCGGATGGAGACTGTAGAAGGACAAAGCAGCAGTGCTGTATATGAGGCCTGGCAAGAGAGAAGCAATGTTAGGAATGGAGAAGCACACACATCTGAAATATATCTCTAAGATACAGAAAACAGATTATCCAAGCAGATAATGTCACGACTTTATGTAAGTTTTTACACCCTTCGATGTCTTTGCAATTCCACACTTCAGTAAAAGCCTAGCCTAAAAGACACCTATGAGACAGTATTCCAGTTACATTTTTCTTTAGTTAACTGCCCTGAAGTGACTTGATATCATGACAAATACCTACATTTTACAACTACCTGTTAGTAAATGAATTAACCACCTTTGCAATGAAGCTGAAAAGCTTTACTCATCTGACGGAAATTGAAATTTATCTGACTAGAACAGCTAAAGGAATAGCCAGCGGATTAAAAGTACAGACTTCTTAAAAAATGTCACTATCTGATTCAAGTGCACCATCACAGTAACATGAAAGATGTATTTTCCATAAATAACAGTGCAAAACTTAAAATCCTTTAAGAATAAAACTTCTTTTCTGCATTGGTAATTGCACACATTCTTAAACAGATTTGACTTACGGTGTCCTTTTTACATCTGAATTGCTATACATGAATTTACATGTAATAAGGCATATACTTTTGAACTCATTTGTGCTTAAAGTGATTATTTTGTACATATTTCTGAAATGACACTGCATGTTCTCAGTTTGAATTTCAGAAAAACCATAACCACTTAAACAAAGGAAATGTTCCTTTAAAATAGCTTTTTGGAAGTTTTGAGTTCTACAGCAAACTACTTCTGCAAAGGAATTCTCCAGCTTGTTTAATTCAGAAGTAGGAAAACAAGCCTAATACCATTTTGTACAGAGGGATAAAAGGTTCAATTATACAGTCTAAATACAGTTCCTTCTTAAATCAGGTAATTTACACCTCTGTGGAAAACTGAGCCTTAAATACTAATTCCTCAAATGAGGCACGCTTGCTGAATCTCTCAGCCATTTACTCAAGTGCCCCAGTGTCCAAGTCCATCCCTGAATCAACGCTTCCCACTTCGTACAATACTTCATAGCAGCACTAACAAGCAAGATATTCTTAGAAATGGAATTTTGACAACAACTTTGAGAACAAAACTGAAGTAATTTTGGTTCATCTATCACAGATTCTCATTTAGTGATGGATACTGAAGTCTCTTTTAGAGATTTTCAACCATGGTTCCCATTAGTACCACATCCTAAGAACAGAGAGAGCACACGGCTATACTATAAACTGCCACCTACTAAACAATACTGACATTCTAAAGAAGATACTGGTTTAAAAAAAATACAAAACACCAAACACAAAAGCATGCTCCAAGTAATTTGTATAAGCAGATTGAGGAAGGGTATAGTTTTCAGCCTCTTCAAATGAAAATGTGAGGTAATTTCCCAAAATCATCGGTGATGCATCTCAGTATGCTGGGAAAAATCCCAAACAACCTTACAGATGCGAGCGCAGCCAATCATCTCAAAACTTCACCTTAAGACTTCTACTACCATTTTACGTTGGTGACACTAACTACTTTAACACTCTTCTTCTCTTACAGTATTGGAAAAAATAAGAGGTTCATTAGCCAAGCAACAAACACGGCTATTTCTGTAGATAACAGTTCTCCCTTTGTTTATACAGGGACATACTCAGTTGCAGAGAGGGAGCGACTAAAAATAATACATTGATGCTGACTAAAGAAAATAACTGTGAAATACTGGAGAAAATCCCTATCCTCTCATTTTAAAGAGACTTGAAAAATCGCAACCAAGTACTCACACAGAAGATTTAGAGATTTTGGAGATAAGTCAGCTAGTATCTGAGACCTAAATCCACAGTTAGCTATTGAAAGGCTGAGTAACATCTGCCCAGAGGCAATGACTGTGTAAGTCAATTCTCCACCCTTACTCGAGGAAAAGTAGTCGGTCTCCTTTAGCATTGGCCCTGAATTGTGATCAAAGTATATTAGTGTAATAATAGGCATCTAATAAATTCAAAGTCCCAAGGCCAAAATTCACTCATTTCTGACGTAAACACAGGGGTGCTAAACAGAAAGGACTGCCTGCACCTCAAACCCTCTGTCAAGTCTATTTCCAGATCTTTTCTATTAAGTAGCTGCAGAGCATGTGCCTACTGCTGTGCTGTGAGTTTCTTCAAGCAGCAATGGTATGAAATTGTCTTGATTCTTGTTAACCCTACTGCTGCCCACAGGCATATAAGTAGCAACAGCGAACACTGACAAGTCTGGGCGGTTTTCCTTCTGGTACTATTTGGGAAACCTCAAGCATCAGCAAGTATCTGTCTGCATACAAACCCCAAAGAATCAGGAGTGCCTGCCTCACATTTGGGAGATTATTTAGAACTCTAATTTTCATTTACGCATCTAATTTTCATTTGCATGCTTAAATTTTTCAGATTATAATAACTAAAAGTTGCTTTAAAACTAATACAGAATGTTGCATTGCATTCTCTCCTCAAAAACTTTATTTTGACATTATAATCCAACAGTGGTCAAGAGCAAACTTAAAGGCATTTTTTTATAGATGAATGTATTATGACTTTAGCTTAAATAACCTTATACAGCTCCATTTTTAAATATGATTAAAAAATCCTTATATTTCAGTGGCAAGACTAAACACATTTTTCAGATCTCATAATAATCTCCTGAAAATTAGAGCAGAGAACATTCCAGAAGCACTAGAGAATTCAGAAGTGGTTTTCTTCACAAAGAATTACTACACTTATGATTTCCTTTTATAGTCTTAAAAAGCTGCAAGTCAGAAAAACAGAAAAAAATATTGCTACTCAAGAGGTAATTTAAATTCTTCCATATAAATTAAAAAACCACCCAATCTAAAATGGCTTTATAAGGAAACTATTAACCATTCTTTCCAAAAAAACCCCAAACAATCCCTTAGCTGGGTCAATAAAGACACACATCAGTGCTATACCTCTGACCTAAGACATGTCATAGTTTTTTCTCTCCAGTGATACGTTGATATTGATTTGAAAACAAGGTAATCAACCACACTTTTTTTTTTTTTTTTTTCAATCAAGTTTGTCAACTCAAATCCCCTGAAACAGAATCACAAATAAAACAGCAGAAATAGTAAGGCAAACAGGGTAAAGGAAACTTATCAGATGATCAGCAAAATACACTTCTAATTCCATTTGATACTAGCGCCTTAGCTGCGCACCATGTTATGTTACACTGCCCAATAAGCAACACAAATTACTCAGCCTGTGAGTTGAAACCACATACAGCAAAGTGCAGTAATTGCAAAGGGACTAAGTCCACTACAGCAAAAGCAGAGTTAAGAAAATGGTTTCAGTTTCCAGCACTTAAAGAGGCCAAACAGATTAACTATTACATCTTTAGCTCAAGGAAACAACTTCAACGTATTTAATTTTTTTCAACAATTTAAATATTCATAAAACATTTACTGGGCAGGAAATTAATACAGATACAGTGATGTCGGGTAAACTCATTGAATTGTCACTGAATAACAAAATCCATTCAATTATGTAAGTTTTCCTGAATAATGCTGGATCACTATAAACTACTTAAAAATGCAAGGTTATTTTATTGGGGTTATAAGATGGCAGTTGGTTAATAAAATTGTAAGTACTCCAAAACTGAAGACAAAGGTTTGAGTTTTCTTTGTTTCATTCAGTATTTTTGGCTAACTTCAGTAACATTCTTGAGAAAGACTGCCCTCCTGTGTTCGCTGATCATAGTGTGCTGAGATGGATGGCCCATGCAGCTGGAATCACTTCAAGCGAGCTATTTCTTTTTTAAATAATCACATTACTGATTCAGAGAGTGAAATTAGCCCACCAAATGTTTGCACGGAAATAAAAGGCTGGTGCAACAGCAGGACTGTTCCTAGGGCTTTCACAGAAGGCGGTAATGCTTGCTAGTTGGCACCAGTCCTAGAAAGCCATTCTGGGCCTTTAAAATGGCATCGCTGCTTGCAGCTGCTCTTTGCTCTTAACAGAGGCTGCTTATTAAAAGCTCCTAAATTGTTCGATGAAGTCCTAAAGGAATAAAATGCTTGTTAGACATCTTGTAATGAGGTTAGCTATACTACTTCATACCAGCTCTTCACGCTAACTGCAGCTGTATGGCACCTATCTTCTGAAAGGTACAAAAAAATCCAGAAGTATGAATTCGTAATCACCTGCATTTCTCACATCATATTACTGACATGTCAAGAGTCCTGTAAGTGCTTTATAAATAATTAAAACACGAAAGAAAACTGTATGGGAAAACAAGTATTTTAGAAATGGAAAAACCAAAGTACACAGCAGTCTGTCACGTGGGAAGTCAGTTCATAGTGAGCTGGCAAAGGAGTGACTTCTAGATTCCTGCTTTTAACAATGTCACTTGGTAAGTTAAAGAAACAAATGCTCTTAATTTGGTAGAACACTTGATATTCATATAGCTAACTGCATTTGAAAACATTCAGGAAGTCATCTAGCCTCCTATGAGCATTAGACTAAAGCACTACAAATCTAGCAGTAAGGGAAAAGCTTTGCTTTAATAGCATTCAACAAAACACAAGACGTACTTAAATAGCTATATGGGCAGCTCCAAGAAAAATCTGGGTTTTGTATACTAGCAAAAACAAGACTATTGTTGTACTTGTGCATAAAAAGCAGCATACATGTCCATTTTAAGACGCATGTTATTCTGAACTCGTTTGTGTTGCATGCATGGATGTGCATGCGCAACATGTTTTGAGATAGGTTTTGTTAATTGGAATAGAATTTATCACTTCATGATCCCTCAGTTATTTACTCAGAAAAACATGCCACTGAACCAAGTCTAAAAAAACCCCACAACATTATTCACTTGTAACATACTTGTACTTTACAAGTACCGAAAACAGCATGTTCAGAAACGTGTTCCTTGGTTTTTACATCAGCGTTTGCTTAAATTACTTCAAAATAAGAATCAATACACAGCACAGGAATCCTAGGCCTTTCATCTGTGCATGATACCATCACAAAAAAACCCATCTCTTTTTGCCTATTTAAAATACTTTTTTACACTACCTTCAACAAGTGGTTTTGTTACTAAAATCTCCCTTTTTTTTTTTTTGCATACAACAAAAAAGGCATTTTGCCTTCCATTACAGGACAGCAACAAGAAAAAAATAAAAAAGGCAGGGTGGGGTGAAGCTGTTACGTGTATCTGGAGGGCATGCACTTGCTCAATCTTTACTTGTGATCCCAAACTACTTTTTCCTCACATATTGCCTTCTATTTTTAGTTTTGTCCCTTTGAGAATCACCCACTAAACTCTTTTTATCATCTTCAACCACAAAATATCAGAACAAGTGTTACAAAATGATACTTACCCTGTATTTGTACTTTTCCTTTGCCTGGTTTACATAAATAAATAAATAAATACATACCTAAATATAGCTATAGCTATATAAAAAGAGAGATATTCTTGCATGGGAACAAGCAAATCAACCGTCTCCATTTCCTCTTGCGTTCCCCAGAACACAGAGTTATTAATGCTTCAAAACACTTACTGGTGTGATAGAGGTAGTCTTGACTTGAACAAAATATTCTTAACACAGAAACGTAACCAAAATAATTTAAAACTTGTCTGTAATAATCTCCTTTGTGGAACTTTTAATACTGTTTCAATTTAAGTTAATGTTTTCTCTCCTGGTAAAGCGGCAACATTTTTTCATTCATGAAATGACACAATGAAAAATACTTCCCCATATTTTTTGTTAACAGAAAAATTTGAATAGAAAAATCATGGATGTTAGTGTTAATTTTTATATTTGTGTACCTGCATTATCACTCTCTACAGTTTGTTAAACAACTTGGCAAACAAAAGAACTTACATACAACACCCAAATTAAATCAATTAACGTTTCATGGACTGGACCGTTTACAGTTTTCTTTTTTGTAAGAGAAATTAAGCACTAGTAAGAAAAGCTATGGTAACTGAACTAGAGATCAATGGGTTTCATGCTACAGCCACGGGTTTGCCTCCTGTCAAATACAACACATCTGGAGAAGATACTTGCACGGCAGCAGGAACTTCCAGTACCATGGATGCTCCCTGCACAACAAGGGGAAGTGTCCCAGCAAGAACCTAAGTTTCTACAATATTCAATAAACTAAAGAAGCTAAAAGCATCTGGATAGCCAGATGATTGTCTGTATCAAGCTCATTTCTCTGATGTATTTTTGTCACAGCAAATAAGGACAAATCTTTAAAGAAAGAGAGTGGGGCAATTACAGTAGCTTGCTATTTGCACAGCACTAGAGGAAGCAAACACAAGTGTTACAGCGTCACTAAGAACATGCAATGATACATCAGTCAAGCAGTCTTTGGAATTTAATATTAAAATACTGTTTCTCTCCTTAAAGACACAGAAGGACAGTATTTCAAAACGGCATGTGGACTTGCGTCCAAGGTCTGTGATAGAACATTCTCTTTCCAGTGGATATTCAGGCAGTTTTCAAAAGGTGGGCACAACATATGCCCAAGATGTCTTAGAATGAAACTATCTCAACTGGTTTTGAGATATAGATTTAGGTGGCATACATAATCATCAAATTTAAAGTTTAATTTAAAGCAGGCACAGAGTACTTCTATATTTGGAATTTAAGCATTATTTTGATCTACGTAGTGCACACTTACAAAACAGGTAACACTGTTTCTATTAAGATACTAAGGCATCAGTCCAAGTGCAAGACAAGTGAAGTCAGTACAGAACTTCATACAGCCCTTAGACA
The DNA here is from genome assembly GCA_013398225.1 of Steatornis caripensis. NCBI lineage: Eukaryota > Metazoa > Chordata > Aves > Caprimulgiformes > Steatornithidae > Steatornis > Steatornis caripensis. Next base: position 315,811 of record VZSC01005041.1, read on the forward strand.
GGACAGAGCGATACAGAAAAGGCTAGCACTGCCATAAGGACAAGTAGGCGGACCATTTGCAAGACAAAAGATCTCAACTCTCAGGACTCTCAGACCTGATGACCACAGAGAGGTTCAAATTCAGCAACTGCATACCATACAAAAGGCCTGTGACACCATACAGAAAAACAAGCCATTCCTGGCAACAAGACACTTGATTTATTTTTGGATCAGTACTTCAACATTTTTCTAAATTAAACCTCAAGATGCTTCTCATGGCCCATTCCAATGACTATCATGCTTTTCATTCGGCGGTTCCAACTAAATACAAGTGCCATTTGGAACCTGAGGGCACTTACCTAACCTTACCTGCTGCTCCAGTAACTAGATTCGCCTCCTGCAAGGTCTCTGTACTGCTTTGAATGAACAAAGTAGAACTTAGTAGTACCAGTTACCAAGTATAATTTCCTGTCTGCTGGCACAGGACCTCTAACAGCAGTGCAGGGAAAAAAAGTGAAAAATAAGACAGTACTCTCTCCCCAGAAGGCATCTTGTTCACATACGCTTTTTTAGTTCTCAGAGTGGAGAAGTTAATAGTGCTTCTAAATTACAAATTCTACAAACCAGGTGTTTTTCTCAGACACAGGAATTTTACCCTTTTCACAGAATATTCTTAAAAGACGATTTATCACAAAGACTTTATTATCCTTGGTCCCTAAGAGTTTTTTCATGTGTTTTAAATCCTATTTCACCTCCTACTCAAGGACTACAAAAAATGTATAGTAGTCACAGAGACTGTAAAGAAGAAAAATTGTGAATTATAAGTAGCTATGTTGAAGGAGGCAGTATTTTGTGTTTGCCATACTACTTGAAAATGACATACTGCTTAAAGCTTTCTGACGAATACTTCTTACAAAACATTTGAGCTGCAAACCTGCAATACAAATTAACTAATGCAAAGCAGTCTGTCTCTCCTAACTTCCAGGAACTCAGAATAATACTAGAAAATAACTTTCCAAAGCTTGCCAGAATGGCTATGCATATTAGACAGCGACATCGTACTGCTTTTCAGCTGGATGTTCTTGAATTCTGTTTGTGTGACAGTTTTGTAGTTCAAATACAGTATGCTTCATTACCTTTCCATCTTACAATATTTTCTACAAGTTTCTCAGATTTAAACCAATTATAAGGAGATTAGTATTTGAAGGAAATAAGGAGATTGATATTTAACGAAATATTAATTGAACACAAGGAAAAAGGGATGAAATCTTTTCATTTTCAGTAAAACAACCTATTTATCAAGCCATGACTTCGATCATTAAACCTTTGCATAAGCCTGGGTAAAGAATAAAAAGGCTGCTCACTAGGACCAAGCAGATCCTTCCTGGTAAGAAACAATCTATAAATAATAGCAAAGAACCCTCAAACCCTGAAGAAAAAAAAAAATCTGAAAAAACCCCATACCACGAGTTTTAAAGTGGAAGTAGGTAGTCATGATTAACTACATATTACTTATGGCAATAATTTAATTATACAGAGTAAAACCACAGAGCTTTCACAAAAGCTTCCTTAATTTACTAGATAATCTACAAGCAATTTCCTTATATGGCTGGAGCCAAATCACTGCTGTATGCTTTAAAGCTGGAAGATAAACGGCCTTTGAAACAGAAATCACTATTACCATGTGGAATAATGAAAGTCTTGCATCACCATTGTTACAGATTCCTTTCATATAAATGTATTGCATTTTTCCCTGAGTGTGGTAAATCATCATCAAATCATTAAAGGTGTTTATGGAATTCATGTACATTAACAATGCAGCTCTACAGGGAAATAGAAACAAATTAACAAGAAGGTACTCAGGGCTTTTACTTTAAAAAATTCTTTAAAATTACATCATAATTTTTAAAAAATAAATATATACTTGAGCTTGTATGTCCTAGGTGAAAATGAAAACCTGTTTTGTCAATATATAAAGAGACTAGACAATGATCCGGCAAAGAGAGATGAAATACCACACAGTTTGGCTAAGAGCTCTGACTGTTAATTCTGATCTTAAAATTCTAAAGAACTCTTCTAAATATGACAAATCTTGTGTCACCATTTAGAAGTTTCGTATTACTCAACTAATACACTTTTCTTTGTGGAAAAGCTAGACCCTATTGAAGAGCAGGCTTAGCAGTAGAGACTACTCACAACTTTGATAGAATTACTTGGTTACAAAAACTTTTCTTGAAATTTGGTCCAACTCGTAACACTCAAGACATAATTCTCACAGTATATTTTTCTCTGCAGCAGGCAGCTCCAGCAGTATTTATTATTTGGCAGACACGAAGATGATATCCTTTCACTTTTACCGCAGGGTGTTTTGGGGTGGGTTTTTTTTTTTTTCCAAACTCATAATCATTTTTTGAAGTAAACAGGCCATATACTTAATACATTTTGATACTGAAAATGGTCGACTTGGGCATCAGACCGGAGCAAGGGATAATTCAGAATTTTAAAATATTAAGTTTCCAAATAAAACTAATTCACCAGCTGCTTATGGTCTCAACACCAGGCCCATGCTAAAAGTGACCAGCACAGTTAACTGTCTAGATTAACAAAATCCAACCCTGACAGAGTACACCTATTTTTAATTTACTATATATTTGCCATAAATTTATAAAAATTAGACAATACACATAAAAAAAGTTTACACTTTCTAAATTCTAAACAGTAGTTTTGATAATAAAAAAAGACAAATAAAGAACAAAACCAGCAAAGAACACTATTCATACAGCAAAGCAGCTTAGAATCTGGCACAAAAGAGCATAATTCAATGATTAGGATTGACTTATCACTCAGAACCTTGTCCATGGAGAAAGTTCAGAATTTGCCACAGCCATAGAAGAAATAATTTTTTTAGCACCATAGTTCAATCAGACCCATAAATAAAACTACAATTATCCATATATCACTAGAGAAGTCATACTACAGAATTTCCACTATTAGGAAAATAGTATAAATAATCCTTGCAATTTCTAAAATGAGACATGACTTCTGTCTTTGGCAATTCCTGGCAGTGATACCTACCTGGCAATACTCCAGACTGAGAATAAAAGTAATTAAGGCTAGTGTAATCCCTAGTTTTCTCCTATTCATGCATCTTTTCCCTCTCAGAACTCAAAGCTCACAGAAATCACAGTTTAATCAGAGTGCCTTCATTTTTTGCACACACCACACACCTAAAAACATTCATAGATTTATTGAAGTTTTCTTATTATTGACCACATCAGAATAATTTCAGTGTATTTTGGATTATGTAAGGTTTCAAGCTCCAGGTAATTAAATACTAGTTACATCTTACCCAGAACATTTCCTGCAGGCACTTCCTCAAGATCTTCAAGTTCTCTTCCCATTAGCAAGTAGAGATTCTCCAATGTACAGCAAGTCATATGAGGTACTAATGGCAGATCATCTGTAGCAGAACACTGGGATGACAACTACACAGAGAATACAACCAGTGTTGGATAGTTATCATTTAGTACCAGTACAAACTTCTTTCTCAAAATCTCCTTGCATCCTAAAGCTAAGAAAAACATGCTAAAGCATTTTCATTTCAAAAGTTAGATATTAAAACCCAAAATATACTTGAAAATATTTTTCTCCCCTTCTGAAAATCCACTCTGGTGGCAAACAAGCAAATGGTGCCAAGAAAATAAAAAATAATGCTTTCTTTGGTAATTTTTAAGTGAATACTACTCCTAGCTTACTTTTCATTGTCACTGATAACAAATTTACTTTAGAAGATTTGCAAGTCATGAACTTCTATGATCACAGTCTCAAAACACTTAACACCATTTTTTTCAATACTATTATGCACCTCCCTGTTCCCCAAACGCATTGTTTTTTCCTTCATAAGTTTTCTTGGAATCAAAGCATGCACATAGTGGATTTACTGTTAGCTAATGCAAAATTGTACTTAAACTATTTTGGAACTATTACCACAACTGTTACCACAATTACCTGAATTACTTTAATACTTTTTGGAATTTTTTACTTGAACCGTTTCTTTATTTCTTGAGTGAGCAATGTGTAAAAAGTCATCAGTGTTTCAAAAGAATCCCAAGGTATGGTAGCATTTCCCTGTCACCTCTTACCTTATGCAAAGACTCAGCAGGATCATATTTTGGTCCTAAAACAAAGATCTTTTGCCCTCTTCGCACCACGCCACTGAACACTCTAGCAAAAGCAATGAAAGACTCCTTGTCGTCTGCTTCCTGTTTCATTGCCTTTGAGGTCATGATCTCTACTTGACCAGCGAGCTGTTGCTCTTCACCTAATCAAAGTTAGAAAAATATATGAAGTATAAAAGCAGTTTCTGCCTCTTCATCTGAAGAAAAAAAAATCAATTACATATTATTCTATCACATCTGGCAACTCATTAAAAAACAGCAAGAATAACCCATTGTAATTCATAATCCAGTCCTGTTGCTCATAGACCGCTTTTGTACCAATTTATTATTAACTTGTTTGGGATTTTTTCAGTAATGAAACATTATTCTCACAAAAGCCTAAAGGAATTAAAGTTATACTGGCATAAAGTATGCTAGTAACAAGCCAATAAAGTTCTAGCAGTAAGCTAAACAAACACAAATCTTTCTATACCATACACAAGGGCAAAAGTCAATCGCCACACCTTTCTACTTAGACTAAAAATTATTTACTTTTTCAACAGAGCATCTCCTTCAAGCATCATTTATCTTCACTGACTCAAAGCACTGAGATCAAGCACATTCTCAGGCTACAGGAACAGGTAACCATGGCACTATTCCAGCATTTATGAACTATCAGTATTCTTACAAATCCCTCCTCACTCTTTGTTCACTTCCATCTATTGAACTGCTTGGACTGGCATGTGGATGATTCTTTGTAAAGGTACACAGCCGCTTGACAACATCTAGACACTACTATTAAAAGTCTTCTGAGAAAAACAGATAAGAGACATTACATACCTTTCGTTTCACCAGTGTTCCCAGTTGCTTCAGACGAATTTTCACCTGGGGGCTTTTCTGACAGCTCCTTTCCTTGATTTGCTGCCAGTTTTTCTGCATGCCTTCGTTTCGCAAGTTCACGCCTATGAGCTATTTCTTCTTGAGTTAAAGGCCTACATTATATTTTAAAACATTAGTATTTGGAAATGTCATTTATTTAAAAATAAATTAAATCACAATAATTAGAATACTATATTTGGCATAAGTTAAAAATTAGGCGGAATGCCTTTTGTCCCCATGATACCATATATTGTAAGTCAGCTAAAATTAGCAAACTCTTCTCTACCATGTTTAGCAAGAGGCCACCATGTTAAACTTTGGTTTATTTTGTTAAAATAAGTCAAGTTTCTCCCACTGACGTGTGAATTTCCAGTTTTTCAGAAAAGATCTAAGCCGATTTTCAAAACTGCTTTTTACACCATGTCCAGGATGTTATCCTGAGCTAGAACAACAGCTAAGACTAAGCATACAGTATACTAACTAATCCAAGCTTATCTATACCAAGCCAGTTAGAAAAAATTACCAGACTTTTCCTCCATATACATGACAAACACTGTCATTTTAAATTACTCACGCAATCTTTATTATTTTAAGGTAGTCTTTACAGCAAGTGTTCAAACACAGGGAAAAGTCTTTGCTTGCTATAGCTACCGTTCCATAAGGTGAGTAACTTCATAAAGGAGAAGACTTACAACTGAGACAACAACAATAAAAACTAACTGTAATATTCTGATGCAATTTCTATCTACTCACTGGTAAACCCTGCCTTAGAGCAAACTGCTTTAACGTAAGATTTAGAGCAATGATGAATAAAAATTAAAGAATGACATTGCCATTCTTCCATAAGGCAATATAAACAGACTTGTTTTTAAATGCAACTCTTTTCAAGCATTTTACACAGCAATGTCAGTTACACACACATGAAATCTAATAGCACTGCCTGAAATTGTTAATTTGATTTTTAAATCTGGCCCTAAATAAAAACCTCTGATATGAGGTTATCTTCTAATTTAATAAAGTTCAAATAAGGAAATTCATTTCAAATACTAGTCACTTTTCAAGTCCTCCTGTTTCTATTAATTTTCCATATAAAAGAGCTGAACCTGTGATGTTGCTATGATCATTACAGATACTCGTTTAGAATAAGCTATTCCGTTTAGTAATTTCAGTATCAACAGTTTCTCGTGTAACACGTTGTCAGGTGCCTACATTAAAAAAAAAAAAATCTTTATCACCATGCCTTAAAAGCAGAAAAAAATAATTAAGCTACGCAGATATAATTTTTTTTCATGGAACTAGAATGCTTTCCATTTTTTTGTCTTTGCATTGGGAGCAATGGAAATGTATATTGCTTTCCAGCATTAACAAACAATTTATTTCCAAAATAATAACCAATGCATTTTTAATATTATATGTATATTCTTAATGAATTGTAATCAGAGAAAAGAAACAGAAGAATTCTATCACAAAACATGCATTTGTCAGGATGGTTTAGGATTCTTTCAGCAAATTGTATCAAGCGTACAGTCTGATGAACGGAGCACTAAAACCAAAAGTGCCCTATGAGTAGTTTTAGCTTGCTTGGTAGCCTTGGACAAATAACCTACAAAAACAGTTGAAGATTTCCTGAATAGCAGCAGTAGCCATGACTGATAAGAGGAAGAAAACAGTGGGAAGCACTACAGCAATAGAGCAATTTTTCTTTACAGAACAGACATATAAATGTGATCTCTACTGAAAAAAAACAAACAAACAAATCCCAAGATTTAATCACATTCCCATATCGTCTATTCCACATTCCCAAACAGGGAAGCAACCCATCACTTACAGGTCAAAGTTTTTATGTGTAGGCAGCAGAGCCACTTACTGGACACTTAATTTGTCCTGCTGGATTAATTAGGGGCAGAAAGCCCCAAACTGATTATGTGGCTGACACCAACTCACTGCCAGTAAGTTTTTTTTTTTTAATGTCATAATATGGATGCTTTTCTGCATACAACACATTCTGCGGGAGACTTCATTTTAAAAATGCTGAATGAGACCCTTAACTTTATCAAAATTCTTTTTAGAACTCAAGGGAATCGCTTTCAACACAGTTATCATGCTTACTTTGAATCGAAATATTCAACTCAAAAGAGTAAGAAAACTATACATAAATTAAAAATGCCTCTAAAATTACCTGAGAGGGTCCCTGGGATATAATGTCAGAATTTGAATCACAGACTTTCAGAACTCAGAACCAGGAACAGACATTACACATCACAGAAAGGTAAAAGGAAGACAAAATTGCCACTACAGCCTTCTCGGCAACTTTTTTTTCCTTTCTCTTTTTCTTTTAAAAAAATCACCCCTTGAACAATCATTGTGACAGAATTAAGACTATGCATCTCTGAAATCTGGGATAGAGTGGTATTTCTGTTTGGTTTGTTTATTTTACTGCAAAAGAAAGTGAGACTTAATACAAAATACAAAGCAGATGGTGGAGAAGAAAACTTTTTTATGATGACTTTTTTTTCCTGAAGGCAGCTGTTCAAAGCTATTTAAAGGTTTGGAATGTCTGAAAAACTCTCAGAGGAGAGAGATTGATAGGGAAAGTACAGACGTGACAGCCAAGGGTGTCATAAACGCAGTCTATGTATGATGGCATAGTATATACATGAGGACATATGTATGCATTCCAACACATTTTATTGTCCAAAAATACTTTTCATTTGTGTAAATAATCTCCAGAGTAAAAGTAAAAAGTTTGTTTGCTTTTTTCCCTTTACAAGGTATTTTTTAAAGTATCAGTATATTTAGGTGTCAGATAGCCCTAATTACAAATGTTAAAGGTACCTTGAAACTCTGAATGGACTGGTCTAAGTTGCAATACACGTAAGCACAGTTAATTATATTCTCAATTTGATAAGAAGCAGATCGAGTGTGGGTAGGACTTCAGCTAGTAGGTACAACCTAGACTCCCATCATGGTTTTTGTCAGCATCAATTTCTATAAAATTAGTTATTCCCGGTAGCATCATTAGAAACCACAAAAAGATAATGTTGTCAAATAAATCCTCATAGAGGATTGTAACACACTCAAGCAGAACACAGAACAAGATTAATGCACATAAGGCATTAGATCTGCAACAAAACCAGTTTTAAATTATAGCCTGATTTATTCAATTTCTCCAGTTGGCAAAACCAATCAGAAAAGAAATCAATTTTGAACAAATGCTGCCCAAACCAGAAGAAAGATTCTCTCTTCCTCCCTACCATATTTCTTCCCTCCCCTTTTTTCGCTCCATAAGAAAGGATCTACGACCTCATAATATTGGCAGAAAAAAATGGGACCATGCAGTTGCACAAAAAAAAACAGTAAATGAAAACTCTGAGGCAGAAAGAAAAAAAGAGATTCCCTACCAACAGAGAGAGGCTACAGAATCCAGACACCATATACAAGAACGAGGCACAAGTAATAGAGCTGACATAGATGGGTGACCACATCATTACTAACTCATCTGAACCTCAACCGCGTGGTAAACAAATGCTATGGAAATAATAATGTGAAAAAGAGTATAATAATACACGCTATTAACATTCAGTAGATCAATGATTAAATGCATCAGATTTCAGGCAACGTAGGCAAGCTACTTCAGACTTCTTCATTCCCACATTCTCTCGGGATAACTCAATGTAGTTCAAACCGAACAACAACTAAACTTCTTCACCCAATCCATCCTCGAATATCATTGCTTTTCTACCCTCCCATGTTATCAAAGAGAGACTTCATTCCAGAACACTTGAAAAATTCATAGTGAATAATCTAAACAAAAAACCCCAAACACTAAGTGGCCTCTGACTATTAAAGAAAGTGTTATGATTTTTTTTAACTTTTAACTTTCAGACCAGTTTAAAAAGGAAACATCACAGTCAGAACATCAGCTGATTTCCAAAAGATTGATACTACCCTCAACAAGTTTCTGTGATACATCTCCCATGCCACCAACAATGCTTCTGAAGTGGCTGAGAGCATTTTCTCCCCATACATTTTTTACCAGTTTAAATTCCTTGAGCTCATGGACACATGCTTGACTTCAGGAAACTAAGGGGGTAATTTCCGTTAACGTCTTTAAATCCAAGTAATTTACAGAGAATCTTCTGGATTACTCCCCATGACTCTGCTCTTCAGAATGTAGTTAAATCATTGGCTGCTGTTCTGCTCAGTGTCTGGCACTTCTGACAACAGCACCCCCAAGGACAGCTCCCTCAAGTGCAGTTTCTTTGCTAGAATTCGGCACGGAGTATATCCGGTGATTTTCCTAATCCTTCTGAGGTTCACCGATTTCTGGATTAAACTGCTTAATGTCTATGGAACTATTTCCATTCATGAACTAATGTACACCTACTAAGATTATTTCCTATCTTTTCTATTGCAACTGAAAGCACCAGGCAATTCACAGCAGAAATAAACATACACACAAAATGAAAAACTGAAAGTTATCCAAATAAGAATTTACATACATTTCACACAACAACCTCACAGGACTGCTCCAAAAACGAATACTGGATAACTGTTTCTTATTGTATTATATAGCAATCAGCATTCATTCTGAGATATGTAATGAAACTAAGAAATCAATATCAAGCTGTCATACGCTGCCTTGAAAAACACTCTTGACTGAAGTACTGACCTTTGATTTATCTTACATACTAAGTGTGCAATGAAGAAAAAAGAAACTTGAAGCAAAACTTGTTCAGAACGTTACACGATTTTCTCTCTTAAGCTTACAATTACACAAACTAGATCACGTTCAGAGATTCAAATTTCATCCATGACTATATATTCCTCTCAGATCAGTTGCAAAGGACTTAGCAGGATTCAAATGTACACTGCCACAATAAAATTTATGTCGTAATAACGATGTTGTCCATTTAATAGCCAGCCCAGCTTTAAACCGTGACAGAGTTCTTAATTTTTGAAAATCACATATTACTCTATTAATTATATAACTGGGTGCCATCTTCAGATGTTAACCTGTAAATCTGACAGGCTGCTCAGACGACTCATGCCACATTAATTTCCAAAGCACTAACTACAATTTAGAATATACTGTTAATGCAAACAGACAATGATGGGTTCAGATCACAATGAAGTCACTGAAAGTGATATTGCCTTTAAACATAAAAATTAATTTACTTCCACGAAGACAGTAATTTCTTAGAGCCTGGAGCTTTAGAAATTTTCTCTTCTTTTGATCAAGAGAGCATATGTCTTTTTAGCTGAACACTGGACAAAAATCACAGGATTTGCATTTTTCCCAATAAGTTTTTAGGAAACAGTAGAAAGGAAATAGATGAAGTACACTACAGTCGGTTGTTTTATGACAAATATCTACTATCTAATTTACATTTTCTCAGTATTTTATATTAAATACACACAGCAACAGCTAAAACTACTTGAAAGCGATCTTAACTAATTACTAGATATGCCTCTTTTACACTGGATTAAACAAACACAGAATTCTGAACCTCAGGAAGAACAAAATGGAATATTTATACTCTGTACCCAAATGCCAAGCTTTGCTTTTATACACCTACACTCAACCATTCTGTTTTAGACTGCAGTTCAATGTAAAACACCAGCAGAAAGGAGAAAAAGAAACAGCATATGCTGAATGAACACCTAATTCTGCACACAGCAATACCTAGGAATAAATAACCACAGGCAGCGTAAAAGAACTGTGGCCTCATTACATAAAGCAAGTAGCTCCAAAAGAATCTCTATTTCCTACTGGTTTTGATTTAAGGTATTTTAATATCTAAAGCGAAGGAGATCACACTACACTCTCTTAACAGGGGTCCTAATTTGTTTGTCTACTTTGCCCATGCACCAATTTTCAGAAAACTTACAGGAACTTCGCATCTTTAACATCTCCACCTCTGTCTGATTTTGTTGGAATTAGCAAAGTATTTCAGAACTTCAGACAGAAGAAACTAGAAAACAAAACATATTTGCACAATTCTCGTTTCTTTAGAAAACCTGGTAAAAACTCAGGGACACGCTGGTACCAGATAAAACTCAACTTTCAAATCTTTCCAAAGAAAGATAAACATAAGCTGCCAACCTGTTGCAACCTGACCACAAATTATTTTTCCATGTATTCTAGTGTAGTAACAGCTGATGAACTTTATTTAAACAATGAAAACAAAACCACAGCAGTTATAGTATAGAATCTATTAATTTTTAAAGTCACCTTCTATGAGATACCAGCTGCCAACGGCAGTCTCAGGTTGTTTTAATTAAAAATCCAACCTTCATTATCATTTACTGTACACACTAGTCTTAGAATAGCTTTTTGCTTTTCCCAGCCTATACTTATAAAGTATTACAAGCAGATGACAGAAATAAGGCAAACTATAGAAGCTGCAAAGCCAATCTGCAACTTCTAAGAAATTTACAAAAAGGTAACACTACCCAATACTACCTTACAAAAGAAAAGAAATAGACAGTGGTAGCATGGATCAACTTTTTTTTTTCCATTGGAAGTAGAAAAGTGTAAGTCTTGGAGAAAAAAACCAAGAGAAAAATTTTAGTTTTACATGCTTTAACATGCTTAAAAATACTCCCTCGCTCACTTCCCCTCCCGCCAACAAAGGACACACATAACGTAGCAGATCAATCCAGCAGTCAAACATCAGAATACACAAGAACACAGTTATGGCTCCTCAAAATTAACATGTAAATGGGGAACATATAACCTGTATTAATGGTACTGTATGGTAATGTATTAAATTAGTAAATATGAAACCACTGTTAATCAACATAGTGTATGTATTCTTTGTTGCTCTTTATGTTCAGACACTCTTACGGAGCATGCTCATGGAATGCTAGTTTAAATATCAGATCCCACAGACTCCACAGCCATCACTCAATTCTGTTAAGCACAATCTTCAGTGTGTAACTGTAAATAGCAGACAGTGGCCAATATAATTCAAAACATGTGTTTAGGAACCACACTTGCACAATGCTGTGTTTTTAAAACACTTTATTTTGCTTCATAGAGATAGCGTTCCTTCCTCCAAAACTAACCTCCTTTTCTGATTTTTTCAAGAATTGCTTACCTGCAGAATCTTAACAATTATAATATTGAGAAATACACATTTCGCTACATTACTATTTTTCAAAAAATTGAATCCAACTATCACTTCAAAACAAAATTGTTACTACTACCTAATCAGCAAAATTACATGGCACTGGATAACGCCTGGTTATTTCAAAGAAAAACAATTGTGTGATTTCATTTTAATACTAGCCAATTAGTAACTAATTGAATAATTTAATATTAAGGCCAGCAAGAAATAATTTTCACGCAAACTCCAAAGCAAGACACTACGATTTTCAATTTACTGAATAAACAGGCAGAAAGGACATACTGTCTAGACTCATCACTAATATGACTCTAGTGTGCCTCAGAAACAATTCCAGGACAGTCCTCACTCTCCTGCAATATTATCTCAGAAAGACTAATTTATCTGAATTTTGTTTGGATTTTTGGACTAGCTCTGCATTACTTGGACTATGAGTCAACTGCAATCCTCCACTCAACTCAATATATATTTTGAGGATTTTCAAACCAGAACGATGATCAGAATTACAGATCTGTTACACAGTATGTATCAGATTGCAAAAATGCAATTGTATTTGCATTCTGAAAACCAATAAAATTAAGAGCAGCACATCTAAGGAGAAAATACAACTAACACGTCACAAGGCATAAACTTCTGCGCTGAATGCATCATTTGCCAAAAAATAGAATGGAGCTGGTCATACACATCTTATGAACCACAATACATGTGAAATTTCTTCAAAATACTCTTTGGCCCATTTGGGGAATTTCTTCTGTTTTTTTAAAATAAAAAAATTTTAACACATGGCAGATATCCACACGTGTGAAACAGCTCCGTTCCTGAACGGAGATGTCTAAGGAGACTAAAAATAAAAGTCCACCAAGAAAAACGTAAGAGTGCTTGTAAGCAAACGACAGAGTAAAAATAGGTAAGAGCTATCCATTAGTCTTGGGAAAGTCAAAATCTCTCATAAGCAGTCTTTTGCTTGAAATCCCAAGCTGTAGTCACAAAACAGGACTTGCAGTACCTAGCTTTTCTTTTTTTTTTTTTTAATTTTGGCTAAAATCTTGAAAATATGTCCAAGACACTCTGTGTAACAGCCACCTTTGCCTCTGTTACATCCTCATCATGTCAAAGAATCTTGATCCTCCCAACAAATAAAAGGACAGGTCACTGTCAGTGATAGAACAGCCAGAAAGTGATGGCCTCAGTGCACTTCTCTGATAACTGGAGATTATATCCAGGAAGGCAGACAAAGCAGGAACGGCACTGCTGTGCTACACCAGTACCTGAACAAGACCTCTTGTTTCAGATACGTTTAAGGACAGAACTCAAAGTAAAACTGCACCACCTAGTGTTTGGTCAATCCGCAAGTGCAGTGCATCTTTTCCCTGAATTGAAGCTTATTGCAAGAAAGATTTGTAGATATGCATGGTAAGAAAAAACTGAAGCAAATCTAAGTAGTGTCTGAAAAACCTAAAATAGTAGCAAAGCTTTCAAATATTCCTACAGCAACAGTACTATTTTTTGCACAAACATTTAACAGTCACAGTCAGTCTAATTTAGTAGAACGATTAGTATTTTCTATATTACTTCACTGTACAGTGACAATCCCAGACAAACATGAAATGGCCAGTTAATACAGAAGTTGACTACTGAAAATGCTCCAGAGGCTCAGAGATGAAAGGTTAAGAAGAACCCCATTCTTACAAACTCATCAGAAAAGCACACCACTTCTGAAAAAAAGCAGATGCCTTCAGATAGAAGTAGTTCACTTCAGTATGTCAGGGAAATGAAATCTACCCCTCAAAGAAAGTAAGGTGGTCATTAAACAATAAAAAGCTGTTACAAAAAATGTTTTAAAATTCCCAGAAGAAAATCTTTTCAAGTGCATTAATGCCTTTCAGTTCCCTGCAAAAAGTTAGTCATGGTTTGGACTAATTAACTCATTTTATTTTGCGCTTCCAATGGACTGGGTGATCGCTTAGCTATTATGCCAGATTTGATGGGAAGTGTTTCTTGGTACAAAGGTAAGCTGTTACGATCATTCTAACACAACCCTACTGACAAACTAAGAAAGCATTACAACTCAATCATTTTTTCAACCAAACATGCTGAAACAGCATACAATGCATTAGGATGATATATTTGGACAAAAGTATTATTCTCCAACAAATTTGCTAAATCTTCTAAAACTAATACGATTAAACAAATCATCTCTTGAACTCATTCAGAAAGTCTCTACTTACGAAAAGATTTTATTATATCTCAAGAACCAGGGAATTATTTTCTCAGGTCAAAAACAATTTACCCATGCCTGCAATGTAACTTTCTTTCCTACAAGTATCTAATGTAGATCAGAAAGTTACTTGTCACATTTTCTTACCTTGGCTTATTGTGTGGTAATGCCTTCGCATCAACAGCAAACATTTTGGAAACAAAGACAATAACTGGGGCTGTTCCTTCACTACTGCATTTCATAAAAGCTGAAGAAACATAAAAGAAAGTTATTTGGACAATTTTTTCCCAACAGCAAGGACAGAACTATGGCTTTCCATCAAGTTTCTAGAAATTACTGTTTATTTCCTATTTCAATGGATAATATGCTAAAGACAAATTAACAGGAAAAGTAGAAAATTACTCTTGCCTAATCATTTTATAACATTGCCTGTATCTTCAAGTCTGTTTCACAATAAAATAAAACAAGCAGAAGTGTAAAAATAGAGCTCTTCATAACAAACTACATTTACTCCAACTAAACATACTGTTCTGATATTTAAAGTTGAGTTCTCAGGCTGGTTTAGATTAGAATGAAAAACAGAGAGCAGCTCAGCATTAAGACTGAGCTATTTATTCAAGTACCTCAAAGTATTCTCCCTCCTTTCAAACTAAAGGAGGAAGTCCTGCAAATGTCCAGACATTCACGCCTTCACAAAACCGTAACAAGAATGGATAATGCAAGAATGGATATTCCTCAAAGGATGAAAGATCCACACAAAACTCAATCAATACATAGGAAACTGCCATAAACTATTTTTTTCATCCAACTTGGAACGTACCATCAAATCCAAAACAGACACAATACCATTCAAAACTTCTAACATAGAAAATAAATTCTTCTACATTTCTCCTTTTTATCTGATGTACGAAAAGACTATACAGTAAAGTGCTCAGGCAAACAAAGGGCAAGACTACTACCAAAAATTAGCAAGATATTCACTAGACGTGAGGTACGCCATTTTTTCATAACCAAGGCCAGTAAGATCTGAGTTTACTGTGGCAAATTTCTACTGATTAACTTGGACAGATACAGTATTGAATACTGTCTGCAGAATCCAATGTTCTTAAATGTTAAGTACAGGATGAAAGTATCAGTTGCCTCAGCCCCGGGAAACAATTCCTAACAGCCTGTCAATCTGACATTCATCTCATCTTAAACTGACATTTGATATCTCATCCTTTTAGACTTCTTGAAGCTCTTCAGAACATTGTTCACTAAACACCTTTCACTACACATACAAAGTTCAGAAATGTTTGTGTTACTAGCTTAAGCATGGTATCTTCTTGTAATTTTTACTAAACTACCTCTTGAAATACCAGGGAACATTTATTACCTTGCAACAAAATGGTATTCTGGTACATCCCGTTCTGTTAGAAAGTTTGCAGAACAACAACATCATACACATAAGACATATTTGTCTCCTATAAATCTATCTGAAAAGATTGTTTAGGAACGTTCTTTCTCAGACTACCAAATCTGGGGGGAAAACATTGCTTCATTTCATATAGAACTTCCTACACCACAGAGGAGATTGCCACGTATACATGCATGCTGTACACCAAGTTCATTTTCATTACCGCCTGCACACAGTTCTTTTACTGCCTATTGCAAAGTTAAATCACTGAACGTAGTTTTTCCAGTCCCTATTACAATTTTGTAGGGCAAGACTTGGCAGTTATCAAACTTCTTCTTGCTTACTTTTGCATATAGACATTCCAATGTTCAAGACAACAGAGTCTGAATATACTACTAAAACCTTCTTGAGGAGGAACTCTTTAGTTTAACTGGAAACTCTGCCAGAATTGGACATGAAATTGCGATCTCAATAAAGTCAGTGGCAACCAACTTCAAAATATCAGAATTTTATATCTTCATTTAACACTCTGGATAACAAAATATATTTGTTGCCTTTGAAGTCTTTGGCTCTTGGTTTTATGTGCTAATCTTTTATAATTCTCAAATATTATGAAATAACTAAGAAATCAAGTTACACCTTGAGCTATGGAAATGCTGAAGAATTTCTTAATGACAATGATTGCATATGTACTAACTTCTTCTCAGTACCCAAACTACTTAGCAACAAATTCAACAGAAAATGTTTTTAATTTTTAATTCGCAAAAGCTGGACCTAATTAATCAATAGACTTGTAAAAATGAAATCCAAATTCAAACCTCCACTGGCTAAAAATAAACAATTTTAACATGGAAGTTGGTCAATTCTCAATGACATGGTAACTTCTACTGTTTAGAACTAAAAACAAGTATTAACCTCATATCCTTCCAAAATCCCCAGTGTCAGCATCTTAGACTTTACATTACCCGCAGCTTGAGTTGTCTGAAAACCACAAATATATGGGACTGAAGAAAAATGTTTGGCCATAAAAATAAGACATAATACTGTGACACATCACTGACAAACATCAACAAAGCAACAAGTAAGATAACTATAAATCTAAGCAGAGATTACTACACATCTTATGATCCAAAGACGAATAAAACTACCAAGATAGAAACAACCTTCATGTTAATGGGAGAACACCTACTCACCACTTCTCAGTTCCTGAGTTTCTGGTGGCAAAGAATCAAACGTTCTAGCTCCAACACACATCAGCTTTTCCACTCTCTCTGCAGTGATGTCAAGAGGACTGGCAATTTTATTACACACCATGGCTAAAACACATTGCTAAGGATATATATTTATATTTCTTTACTGAATGCAAATAAAAGGAACATAAATGCTTTTAATGCTTGTTTCTTTAAACCAGCCTTATGCACTAACTGCCAGCAACAACAGATAGCTAAAATCCAGCTCTGCCTGTTACAGTGCAAACAGCTCCCTCTCAAGTCAGCAACAATTTCTGGCATTTATCCAAGGACAGAACTGATAGTTAAGTAGGGCTGGCTCACCCTATGTGCAACTGGGAAACAAAGAACAACACAGTTGGGGCCAGACTTATAGAACTAATTAGTATTTACACATCGATAATTTGTGCATACTTACTATAATAAGTAATATAAACAATTAGAAGACTGTCTATGCAGCAGACAAACAGCAAAGACTGATCTTGGATTAAGAATGCATATGCCTAAAACATAACACCAGATACTTACAGAAGCCCACAGGCAGAAGAGCTAAGATACTACTATAAAAAGGAGTTTGGCTTATCCTTCAGGAAAACCACTAAAATTTGTACATAAAAATACATAATGAAAGTGTATTGTTAAACTACCTCCAGTTTCAGAACTTCTTTTCCTAACAAAAGTCTGCATGGAAAAGGACGAAGTTGGTAGAAATGTAAGACTAACTGTAAATATGTAACTTAATATTACAAGTGAGAAAATAGGTCCAGACTGCATAGGCACAGATGTGAAAAAAAGAGAAGAAATCACAGCAAATCACACATTGAAATATGTGAGCACTCTTTGAAGTCTGGTAACAAAAAGTAGTATCTTCCTCAAGGATACAGAGGACTGCATCAGATATTGGTAGCCACTGGCTACAAATGGCATTAAGATGGACTTTAGGGTCTGCATGCCGTGACTCCCGTGCACCAATTTTCAGTCCCAAAGAGCTGACTATCTTTTCAATTTTCTCCTTGTCTCTGTAAGGAAAAGAATAAATAGATTAAAAAAAACACAGTAGCAATACATAACATGCATCTACAATATTTCTTGTTCGAGTACTTCAAAAATCACCATAGCACATGGATAGATATTCCATGAAAACTTTATAGATCTTCTCACCTTTTCATAACAGCTTCATACAGACTCCATATGTTGTCCAGCACCAACTGCACAAACAAAGGTTTCTTTCCTTTTGACTGGCAGAACATAAAACACATAGCTAATTACCAGCAAGTCCTCATTTTTGCAACAGGCTTAAGACTGTACTTTTAACTGACCATTTTCACAAGCATGTAAAACCTTTATTCAAAATCAAGACAGTTACCTGTCTCTACACAAGGTCACTACTTCAGCAGTCTGTCTTCTAGGAATGGTATAAGGCAGAAACCAAACATGAAATTTAAAAGTAAAAGACAAGAGTTTCCATTTCAGAAAAAGAGCCTGATAAATACGGAACACGTCTACCTTGAGCGCGGTTATCATCCTTTTTATAACTATTAATCCTCACCTATGAAAACACACAAAAAAAGAAATCACTAAATGAAAATAAGGAAACTCCCTTCACCCCTCTTAACTTTTAGAGGTGGAAATGCTTAACGCAAGAGAAGTGTAGTTTCCAGGCCAGGGTTTTGGTATAGCTTTCAATGGGATTTCACTAAGGCAAAAAAGGATTTTCTAAATCCTAAGGCTAAACGTGAATATCCTAAATCCTTAGCTGTTGAAGGATTCTTCAGATAAGACACACACCCACTCACTACTCTGGTTTCTACATTGTCAGTCTTCCATTCATCTTGTGTCTTTCACTCTACTCTGAATCCTTGAAGCTGGAAAGTTCCTTATTTTGTGAACAGAGACATTTAAGAGCAGCTATGAGTGCTGTTAAATGAGGTTTCCTCCATGTAGCTTTTGAATGGTCAATTTTGGAATGTTTGCTTCTCCAAGGGCTGATGCAAGGCTATCATAGTCACTTTATACTTTCACTGATGTTGAGTGAAAAGGCACTGATGTCAATTTTCAGAATACACTATGAGGAATACAATGAAAAACAACACAAACGAAAATAAAAACCAGGTAATATTTCTGACAACCTCCCTACCTGATCACCTTTCATTATCTTCTTTGCTTTTGTATTTAGGTAATAATCTCCCCATAAAGTCTTCAGAAGTACTGCAGGCTTGATTCCAATCTTCTGGCTGTACAGATTGGCAAAATGCTCAATGCTGAAAGGAAATAAAATGTATCTTGAGAAGAGTGTAATGCTGTTTACAGGTGATTATCAGCCTAAGCAACAGACAGCTTACATGAAAATCACATACCAATCTCAAATACTTGTTTTACTACCAATTTTCCAATTTTTACTTCCCAACTTTTTCCAACTGTCTTCGCTTTAGCTCACATTGTTTAATATTCACACTTGCAAAAATATTTAGTCATAAATATGTCAGCAGTATTTGTATGTTTTTGTTTTGTTACAAGTCAGCTTCAAGGATGAACTTGTTCATTTGAAATAAGTATTTGTGTACTACCTCCCAGTAAAAACTCAACAGCATAATACAAGAGTTCTAAATATTTATGTGATGACACTCAAATTTATTCTATGAAAGACATCTCACAACACATTTACCTATGGTCTGTGACCAGAACAGCACAAATTACAAATCAAGTATGCTTGAGCCACACTTGAGCCATCAGATGGTGGTAATTTTTTTTTTTTAAATTAGCTACTTAGGGCACTTCTTGTTGTTTGCATCATTGCTTTAATAATGGGTAGAACCCAGAAAATAATATAAAAACTGTAATGCCAAAATTGCATTATAAAGCCAGTTGTGTTGTTCAGTGGTCCCCATGAGTTAATAAAAGCAGGCTGCTTATGACCTAAAAAGGGAGTCCTGAACATTCTATGGTTTCCTTGCTGAAAATGTTCAGTGAGCAGTAACAGAAAACATTTCCACATCTTTGCTCCTTGTGCACACAGAAACAAAAATATAGTTTTACCATCATTTACAGAACAGTATTTGATAAGTCTGTTCTGTGAAATCCAGAATTCTCAAATTTCTACATACCTAAAAGAAGACCTGCCCACATCAGCAAGACATAAGCTATTAGTTCTGAACCAAGACCAAAAAGGAGATTTTGTTCCAGATACTACCCCAAACTCTCAACAGGGGGAGACTCTTTAACTTTCTTGTGCCAGCAGCTCCTGCATATGTATTTATGGCATTCTTTTAACACTTGAGGATTATGATGAGAAAAGCGTATTTACTAATTGCACTGGATGAGGCTGGCACTGCCTAATAGCTTTATTTTTTCTGCCACAAGACGTAATACCTTTAGGAACAGAACCCACAACCATGTAATAGCAGTCAAGGCTTGCCTCGATTAAGAAACTGCTCCACTGATCCATATTTCACCACGTGGTACTGCTGGCAGTCCAGAAGTACCTCTTGGAACTAATTAAGAAAAATATTCCTTTTCCCTCCACTATATGATTTATCAGAACGAGGGCCCACCAATTGATCATAAACAGAGTAGTATCAGAAAACCATCAATCGTCATTTAGCTTCAACAAATACATTAAAACATTTTCAGGATGTGAGGGGAAAAAGGAAGAATTAGGACAGGTCCTAGTAAGAAAACTAGCAGATAGAAGTCCTATTATTTGTCCAAGCCGTAGGCACGTTTTGTGGGATAGAGAATAGATTAACACAAATTAGCCTATTGTGTAACGCATAAACAGTCTGATCCAGATCCAGCAGCAGAATACTAACACTCCTTGCCTAAGTTAGATGCATAAACATTTTTGGTGGACATACAATCTTGTACACGGATAGTTCAATCAATACAATTTCTTTGACGCTTCAATACATAAAGCAGAAGGGAATGAAAATTTAGGGAATCCTAGCAAACATGGTTTTCAGTCTCACATTCAATAAAAAGCACTTCAAGTTTTTTAAGTTCACTTTGTATTAATATAGTATTGGCAAAAAATAAACAGAAAGCCTATCAATCCTCTGTAGTATACCAATGTATCAATCACAAAAATAAGGACAAGTCATATCTGGCCCATTTCTCCCCAACGGTTGAAGCTAAATTACAACCAATATTTAGATTTCAGCCTGATAGAAATTCTGCAAGGAAGGCTCAAGGCACTCAACGAACATTTCAGGTGAAAGAGACATAGCAAATACAAAGAAACAACTAAAGCTTGACTAGTTATCATTCCACTTCAGATTACCCTAGCATATATCATTAATCACACATCACACATTTCTCTGCAGAAATACCAGTTACCAACACATGCTAAAGGCTTTGGAGAAAAAATGATGAAAAGAAAAATAACACAAGGTATTATCTCTGAAAGCAACAAATTAAGAGATTCTCAAGCCTTAACTACTGTTCTCTAACCACTGTTAGAGAAACTTTCTTCTCCCCTTCTCTGTATAAATCCCAGTGTTATCACAAATGAGATACATAACCTGGAAGGAAGTACATCAGAGTAAATTCCTATGTCAAACACTGCAAGTTGAAGTATTTTTTGCTAAACTTCTGAGCTGAAGAAACAAATCCATTTTCTGCCACATTTGTATGAAATTTAATTCTATCCACAGAGAAATTATCAGAGGAAAAGAAATTATGAAATCACGAAGATAACTATCTGAAGCCTCCTTTTACAAAAATAACCATTATATTCACCTACCACTTAAGAACAATGTGCTTGCTTTCTCATTTACAAAGATGATCATAGGGTCTTTACAACCACAGGCTTATATCAGAATGTAGTTCTGTAACCTATAAAATCTTAATGGTTTAGCATTTACTTGCAAATATCAAGTAGCTTGAACTAAAGAAATAGCTTCTAAATGGCTTTTGTGTTTGTAATTCTACTTATTGTTTCAAAGAACTCACAGTATCATTTTCTTTAACAAACATTTTTCCTAATGTTTGGCATTCCCTGGCAGCATACTTAGAATACTAACGCTAAACCTAGGCCACCTTTGAACTTTCTGAAACAAAAACTTAGTTTTTTGTTTTCATTTATTCCCTTTCACAGGCTTTGTCAGTATCCAAAACAAAAGCAAGCTGCAAATTGTCCAATCTTTTTCCATACAGGACAAAAATAGCAGATAGCTCTATATCATTTCAGTATCTTCTAAAGAAAATGCCCATACTGTGACACTGAACTCTTGAGCAAGTTTCTAACAGCTGCATCCCAAACACTCTGTATAACAACAGTTTACTACCATAATCCATTCTTTCCATGGAGCTTGAATGAAAAGTTACAAGTCAGGAAAGCTAAAGCCTACAGAAATCAAAACAGTGTTTCACTGTACATCATCAAACAGAAGAGTGACCATAGGCACCATACAGGAATGAAGGACTTCAGATAATGTTAATGTGCGGATCGCCAAAGGTATTAGAAAACCCCCTCTAGCCTTCAGAAATCGTCTCCTCTCACGGAAATCCTCTATGAAAAGATCTCTTTCAGACTAAAGAATATTTCAACATATCAGAATTTGAAGATTTGTTTTCAATTTCCTTTACACCACTTACTTACACTTTGATTTTTCTCTTTATAAATTATTAGTATTCATGGCAGATAATTAAACTACAATAAACCATTTTATTTTCCCTTCCTCTGCAGTGACAAGAAATGTTTGTGTTAGACTACAAACCGCGCATGGAATCTTATTTAAGAGGTTGACTTTGACTTAAAAGTTCTGGGCCTGATTTGTTTTTAAAGGTTTTGCAATATTAAAGACATGCACTGTATTACTGAGTCTAGCTTGTTAATTGTATTTTCATGAAGACGACAACTACTCCACCTTGTGGCAAGCAATCAGAACGTGTAATCTCTACACTAGCCTGCTGCCCTGTGAAACTAACTACTAAGAACAAGACTGAAAAACAGAACTGACCACAAAATCAAGTACAGTAATCCAGAAAATTTTCTGAAACTGTTCTATCCCCAAATTCTTACGTTTAAACATCTCTGCAATGCTCTTCAGCAACAGAAATATAGACATTAGGTAACAAAGGATAAGAAATGCACCTGAACAGTAAATACTAGATTAAGACTGGTGAGCATAAACACTTGAGAACAAATGCATAATTTCAAGGACAAGTCCAAGTCTGGTGCAGAAAAAACAGATCACAGTAATGCTGTGACCCAGAATTGTACTGGACTGAACTGGACAGCTGAAAACTCCTGCCCTGATGCCAGCTGCCTGCCTTACGCTTCTTATGAATGCCACTATCACTGTAGCTGGAACGTCTAATCTACTTGTGAAACAGCTCCTGTACTGCCACAGTTTTTGGTCTCATCTATTACAGCCTATCAAATGTCAGCAATTAATAAAATACTACGTTTACCAGACAAAGCTGGCAGTGTTTTCAGCCACCCAGTGTTAATATATTAGAACTGATTATATACAGTTGCGTATCACAGAAAAATATAAAAGACATCTTTAGAAATATGAAACAAGTGAAAAGACTCGAAGATTAACAGCAGTAATCAATAAAAAAAAAACCCCAAAACCACCAGTAACTAAATCCCAGACTTACCCAAAACCCCAGCCATCAATTGCACTGGCAAACACCACATTTCCGTGGTCTGGTGAAAAATACAGATGTGAATCATCAGTATCTTCCAATCCAGCACTCCAGTCATAAACTTGATCTCCCGGTGCAGTGTGTGAAATACTTTCACTTTCTGTTTCTTTCTCAGCTCTTTCTTCTAAGACTTTAGAAGTAAAGAGTGCTCCAGTGACTGCATTGATCTACAGAAGGACATGTAAAAACACCCTGAAATGTGTTCACTCTTTCACAACTCTTGCAATTAAAATGCAATTGCTTAATCCTCCAAAATATAGAATAGAGATTTTTTAAAAAAGATAGCGTGCCTGTGATTCATTTTGCAATTTAAAACAGAGACCTTGCCCATTTGAAAACAACAGTTTGATGAGACTAACATTTCAACTTAAACACCACGTACTTTCCAAGTTAGAGTCAGCCACATCAGGACTGACTCACATACCAGGTATCACGTGCAATACACTTTGTCTCTCAGAACAAGGAATGGTGAAATTGGAACCTTTTACTGCCAACAAACAAACAACAAAGGAGGGCAAAGGGAAACCAGGCAGATAAGCACTTAAAAGTAAGCTGTGGGTGGAAAAAAAGTTTGAAGGCAACTGAACTTTCAACTTAAAATATTAGTTAACTTTAACCCTGCATAAATCCATCGACATCAGGAGTAGTCTGAAGATATTATTTGGCTATCTCCAAAGAAGTTCAGGCAATTTATTGGGAAGCACAAAACATTCAGCATATTATTTCTAAAAATTAAGACTCTTCCTGATGACCTGTCAAGAGGCATTTAATACTCTTTTCTCTATCATGGGCATTCTGAATGAACCTCAAAATCAACCAGAAATAAAAATGTATCTCAACATCAAAAATTAGACTAGATGTTACAGTGCTTGATCCCGCAAAGTAAGAAAAAACTGGTTCTGCTGCACTAGATCTATTCCAGCTATAAGGCAGTGAAAACTACAGTCTCTCTCAATTCAAGAATGGAGAAAAGGGAGAAGAAAAAAACCTCAATAAAATCGGCCATGTGAACATGACACTACAGCATGAATACCTGTTCTAAGATATTCTTAAGGTGAGAGTATGCCTCCTGAGGGGTGAGCTTGAGCTCCACAATCAAGCGATCGATTTTATTAATCACCAATACTGGACGTATATTTTCTAGCCATGCTTGCCGTAGAACTGCTTGAGTCTATTAGCAACGAAATAATTAAAAAAAAAATCCATTACAGAAAGCTTAATACTGCAAAAGAGATGGAATGTTAAAATGACAATATAATTCTAAAATTTAATTAAACATATAATAAAGGACAGGTTGACATCCAAACCACAAATTTGACTCCCACAGTACATAGCATTAGTTATTACAGAATTCTGCAGAATGGTAGAATTTCATGGCAAAAATGCCCACAGAAAAAAAATCCCCTCTTTACAGAACTCATGAAAAAAAAAACCCCAATCTCGGTGTTATCTTGCATATGTTTTCGTTTCAATACCCTAAAAGCACATGTAATGATATTAAATTATTTCCCTCAAGACATTTATTTATCCTCTACACAAATATCCATTACCTGAAAAACTGCATACTCACTGTTTCAACCCTACATTACTACACCCACTCACCAGTGTTGCTCAGTTGTTCAGCACAACTACGAAACTAACTACCCTCTTTCGTACCTCAAGTACTTTGTCATTTACTAAAAGTTTTACAAAACTTCTTAAACCAGCTCATCTTTTATTTCTACATAATACACTTCAGACTTTGCTTACTCTGCCTTCTCTACTTTCTTTCTCAATTTAATATACTTTATTTCACCTGTGGACAGACTCCTTCAACAGCATCCACCACTATGATGCAACCATCACAGAGCCGGACTGCAGTAGATACTTCTGAAGAAAAATCCACGTGCCCTGGGGAGTCTATTAAATTAATCAGATACTCCTGATCACCTAGGATCAAACAATAAATTAATATTTCAGAACAGTTTTCAAAAATACTTCTTTCAGCCACCTGGCTATACTGCTTAAGCTATTACTAATTTCTAAGGAGCAAATCTGCAGTAACCATTACGCTTGTCCAATAGGACAGGAAGACTTTCAACAGCATAACATCTAGTGGCTTGCGCCTAATTCATTTTAATTTCACTCTTAATGCCAATCTTCATCTTTCAATGTCCAACTACCTTTGGAAAATTAAAAACAAGACGGAAAAAACCTAACCCTGAACAATCTTGTAGTAGCATTACAAAGAGATCATTAGCTAAACCACAAATCAACTGCATTACAGTACTGCATTTTAATGTAAATCATGACAGAATATCATAAAAATAAACCCTACATCCTCGATAAAATGCCTCATTTCAACCTTGTGACTTTTTTAAGCACACTTCTGACTACCTATTACTAAAATATCTTCAATGTATCAACACAGGAGAAATTTTCAATATTTTCTATGCCACTCCTCCCAAAAATTCTGCTTAGCGGACTCTCCAGTCAACTTTCAATGAACTCACTGCATTTGTCGTCAGTCATAATCAAAACAAGACCAAACAACTTTCCTGTTTAAGAACTTTTATTAGAGTCCAAATTTCAATACACCAGAATAAAAGGTTCTAACCATTAAAGGTAAGGTCATTTCTGACTCAACAATAAAAAGGCTGCAGTTTACAATACTAAGCTGGAAGATCATTGATTTCAACTATTTTTTATAATCAGCTGTAGCTGAAATGGAATGACTAATTGTGGCTTTTCTGTTCATGCAATTTTTCTGTTAGTTATTCTTTTTTCTGAACAAGCCTGTTAGCAATGGATTTCATATTCTTCACTCGCTTAGTCGAGGATAAGACTAGTGAGGAACATGGAGTCATAACAGAGCTGACACAGTAACTACGCTATTAAAAACTCTCTGAACAATTTATAGCAGAATGTAACAGGCACTGTGACACAGAACTATAGTAAAGATAAGACTGTTCAAAACAACTTTAAATTTGTTGGTTTTTGAAAGAAGGTCTTGCTTTTAAGTGACACTATTTCAAGACTTAAGATCCAAATGTATTTAGATCTAAAATAAAAAGATAAAGGCAACTCCACTCAGAGATACGATCGAAGATGTTTCTCCTAACGCTGAGATGCAACTTGATTATCTTGGTTAACAGCTGAACACATGCCTACGTCTTTGTAGAATCCTGGCCTAACACTGAGAAACACAAAAGTAGATGTTGCATACAAAAACATCCCAACAGCAACAATGGAGAGACATGGAAAATTAACAAAAATATATATTAAAGTTTATACTTGTCAGGATCAACAACTTACCTTTCACAAAGTGTAACGAAATTGCACTAGATTTCATTGTTATTCCTCGGATCTGTTCATCTTCTCTACTGTCTAGATATCTCAGCTGAGTACAAAAACAAAGGAAGAGGTGGTAAATCTGTGGAATTGTCTACATAAGTTACTTAGCAGCTGTCAAGAGTATGACTATGAGAAAACTAGGTTTAGCAAGACCAGGAATGGAATTTCCTTAATCATCATGGATTTACAACCCCACACATAGACACCAGAATTTTGTTAAAAATGACAGTGTAACTCTACCTTTCCTGCCAAGCGGCTAGAGATTATTCCATTGCTAGATATCAGACAATCAGCTAGAGTAGTTTTGCCTAAAAAGAAAAATAAATTACTTAGTTTGAATTAATACAGGTAATGGAAAGAGATGCAAGCAGATTATTAATGCTGACAACATTAATAAAGGCTTTAAAATGCCAGAAAAGTATAAACTAACTTTAAAAAAAAAACAAACTCATTACTCAACTTCACCTGTTAGGTACCCACAAATTTACTTTTGAAGAGTGGATGCAACCTTATCTGTCATGACCAGAAAAGCAGTTGAAATTACAAAGAGTACATCAGAACCTCAATATATCACACAATTAGACAGAAGATTTGTGTCCTAAAATAAGTATTTAGTATTTCCACCTACATAAGGTCTTTCATGAAGTAAACATAGAAACACAACAGTCTACCTCACACATGTGCATATTTCACGCCTACATTCAGCATCACAGAAGTAGAAAATGTTCAGTTTCAACTATTCCAAATTGTTATAGTGTAACGCTCTCTTAAGTTCTAAAAGATAAGCTGCATCAGGACAAAATTAATGTGCACAAAGCAAATTTACTTTTCAAAATCAGGACTAAAGACAGGTTAAAGCTAAAGCAGGGAAAATCTACCGCTTTATAACAGTGACCAAAACACCTCACCCCGATTCACACGAACACAGACGCACCAGTTCTCCTCACAAAGTTCCTGCCAGTCACAGACACCCATCTTACCATGATCCACATGGGCTAATATACAGATATTCCTGATTCCAGAAGTCTTCTTCTGGAGGCCAACCATCTTTTCCACACTTGCGAGGACCATGGCTAGCTAATTCTGTGAACGGAGTAGAGCATTTTATTTAGGAAGCAACTTCAGGAGAAGCCTTTTTTTTTTTTTTAATTACTAAGTTGTGATTAGAACTACTCATCAGGAAAACCTGCTGTGACACGTGGAGCGCGTCACGCTCCTCAGACACCATTTGTACTAACTACGCTTCGGATACCAGAAACTTACGCATCAGGGCGCAAGTTTCTATTTGCAACCAGAAGCACGGGGGGCGGGCTCTGGTCAGTTTTCGGTTCTGCATGAACACAGAGCCGCCTCGGCTCTCCGCACCCGAAGCCGTCCCGCAGAGGACCAACCTCACGCTTTACACTCGGGCCGCGAAAACGCGGGGGCTGACCCTCCCCCGCGCCGCCGCCCCGTGCCGTTCCGCCTTCCCCTCCCGCCCCTCCGAGCGGGCACCGCCGGGAGTCCCCCCAAAAGTCTCCCCGTCGCAACGCCGCGCGGGGTGCCCTCATGGCCGGGGCTGAGGCGGGGAACGGGGGAGACCGCACGGGGCCGGTCCCGCGCCCCCATCCTGCCGCGAGCGCCTCCCGTCCCGTCCCGTCCCGCCCCCCGCGCCCCGCGCCAAGCGGCCCCTCGCGGGGAGGGGGAGGGGCACACCCCACCTTCGCTCCCTCCCGGCTCCGCGCCGCCCGCTGCCGGAAGCCCGCGCCCCTCCCTCGCCCGTCCCGCCCCCCGGTGCGTGACGCCAGACGGAAGCCGGCGGAGGCCGCTCTCCGCGAGGACGCCGCCGCCGTTGCCGCGCGACGGAACCCTTCGTTGGTTAACCCGGCGGAGAGGCGGGGGAGGCCGCAGGGAGCATGAAGCCGCCTCGCTGCCTGTGTGAGATTTGCACCTGCGGGTAAGCAGCCCCGCGGGTCGCCACCGTCTTCGGGGAGCGAGGGGAGACTTGGGGTCCCCGGGAAGGTGTCCCCCCGGGAGGATGGCGGCGGTTCCCCCTCAGCACTGCGGGTCCCCCCAAAAACACCCCGCATCCTGGCCCCCCCTCACCCATCCCGCGTTGCGCGGGGATCCCCGTGCCCGGTCGCGGCTAATATTTGTAGCAGTGGGAATGCAGAACGGGGGTAACATCCCCATTTCAACAGTGTCCGTCTTCCCTTTCCTCTAAAACAGATCATCTCAGTAAATATCAAGTGCCACGTTTATGTTTAAATCAGGTGGGGGGAAAAGCAGATCTTAAATGCATTAAAATACAAAAGAACGGGGACAGTCTTTCAAAGCCCCCTGGATGAAACCTCAAGATCAGATTTTTCCATAAAGCAGAGCCAATGCTGCTGTGTGGAGAGAGGGACGGCACCAAAGGAACCCTTGGAAGAGCTCTGGGTAAATCAACCTTCACAGAAACCTGTCCAAGCGCTATGGCCTTTAAAATAGATTTAACATAACTGCCTTTCTAACATCACACCCAGTAATACTCTTCACCGGGAAAGGAAGCCCCACTGTTTCTTTATGTTCAGTGATCCCGTATGGAGACAAACGGTTCATCGTTGTACTGTAGCCCCTTTGGCCCAGGGAGGCTGGCATGAGAGAGCCCGACAGAAATTTCTTTGTTTAAAATTCCTATTACGGGTCTATAAGCACTATTATCAATGGCATAGGTAAAAAAATTAAGAAATTGGTTTTCCCAAAATCATAAGAGATTTAAAGCCTGCAAAATTCAGATATATGTTTATAGGTTTGGAGTCAGAACCGTTAATATTTTCAATTTCTTCTCTGTCTACTTAAAAAAAAAAACCCAGAAAAATAATCATCCTAGGATTCAAAGATTCAGTCTTTAATATTAAAAAACCCCAAAAGTCTAACAATTACTTGCTAGGAGAGTCATCATGAGATCACAAAAGTGTGATTACTATGTATTGCAAGTAGAGGGCCAACCCTACGGCTGCAAAACATGCCACAAACTACAGTTTTCATTTCAAGGTTTGTGTAGTAGATGATACACTCCTTATGTGTTTCTGTATGGAAAGGCTGTCTATCTGTCCATCAGCCACCTTTTTTTTTTTTTTTTGATTATGTAGACAGAGATGAGAGATAGGCAGTGTGTAAAGTTTTCGTGTTTTTTCTGGCCAAGGCTGTGGGTGTAGTTTGCCCATGAGTTTGTGTCTAAAGCCCTAGATTAATGAAGAGTTGGAACACGTTGTTTTCATGATGAGGTAACAAATCTGGCTCAGGATCCAGTATAAAGATGATGAGATAAAACAATCTGACAGCACAAAACGAGGTTCAACTTAGCTGAAAATTCTCAATTCAAAAACCTAGTTTAATAATATGAATAATTGAATAAAACATGCACAAAACTTATTGTTTAAAATAAACATCACTGAAGCTTTTCCAGTCAATAAAATCTTAAGTCATTATTGATTTAGGCAGCACATTGTGTTTGCTTCAGTGTAGCTATAGTGTTTCTGTTTTTAAGGGAAGACTGGTCGCTTAGCAGTGTAACCTAGATATTGCAGTGCATACACACCTTAGAAGAGATTTCAAAGCAAAGGAAAAGATCTACTATTTTGTAGAAGTTATCATTTAGCTATTTGCAGGAAATTTTATGGAGCTATAATTACTGTTTAATTCTAAATAATAAAATAGAAGGAAACAATCTTTCCCAGCTGTTCACAGAAGAAAACACACTCAGAAAAATTTTACAAATCCGGTAAGACAGAATGTGATTCTGCTTTGTCTTTACAGGAAAGTGAGAAGAGCCTCCAAAATTTCAGAATGACCTCTTTTGCATTTTGACATACACAATCCACTCATTAAAAGATCTCATCTGGGTGCTAGTATTCAGACTTAGGAGTTGCAGTCTTAGGCTCTTAATTAAATAGTTGTTACAAGATTTTTAAGAATATTTTGAACAGATGCCTTCTTATTAGACTGAATCACTTTGTGTGCCTATTAGGTAATCTTTTTCAAAATCAACAAATAATTGTAATGCCAAAAAACACTGGAAGTGTGCCCAGTGCTGAGCATACTCAAGATCAATTTGCAAAATAGGTCCAATGATGGGGACTTCTCCATTTTTAATAGTTGACATAATTTCTAGCCTCTTGAGCTGAAGACTTTAAGACTTTTGCGATAGTATAAGATACTGCCAAGGCAGTATGATGATCGTGCTGTGGTGGAGATGTAAGTTTGGTTGGAGGTTTGGTTTTTTGGGGTTTTTTTAATAAACCACAAAAATGCTCTCAAAACTGCATTGTGCAGAGTAATGGATGGATTCTGTATTGTTTCCTAAGATATTCCAGATCCATTTCTTATTTTAGAAGTGGTGTATTTTTAATGTGAAGAAAATATGAGCTAGTCTTACTTGGGATTGATCCATAAAGAGAAGGAAATATTTTTATTTTCTCATTTCCCATGGGTTCCAAATGTGTTAGCTTAATACAAGAGAAAATTGCCCCAGCTAGCAAATACAGTCAGGCTTCAGATCACTAGCTCAATAGAAATGTCTAACAGCAAATACAGGATGTTAAATCTGGCCTCCAAAGGAAGAATAAAGCCTCTGAGGTAAATGAACGTTCTGCACGCAAGAATAGTATTTGTCTACCATAAAAGGTAATCACAGCATACAAAAGCATACTTTAGTTTTGAGATATAAAAATAAACTTATGCCTTACCTACTTCTCAATCTGTCAGCCTTTCCCCACTTATTGCACTTTTGTTACCATTATCATAAAAATCTAGATTCCTGAATAAATGTATGTTAAAAGGAAAGAGAAAGATTTCTTTAAAATAAGAGATTTTTAAGCCTTTTTGCTGACCCCACATAAATACATGCAAAGCCAGTAAAAACTACAAGGTCTCCTGTCAACACTAGGAAAGCAGATGACTCTCAAAAATGCAGTGTCCATACATAATTTCTGTCTTTCAGATCATAGCATATGCACTGGGAGTTTAAAACTTTGAATTGTGCGGTGTTTCTTTTAAATAAGTTTTTTATGATTATAAGCATTAAACTTTTCTCATTATTAGTCTAGGTCTCTGGGAGGAAAATGCTTTGTGGGAAAATTTCAAGAGTCTGGCTAGCATTGTATAAAAAATAACTGTATCTATGCCAGATCCTAAATAAGTGAAATTCAGCATAATTCTGTTAAAATAATCAGAGCAACAGGGTTTGGCACTAGACAGCCTGTATACTGTCAATTTTGTTTAGCTGAGATTCTGTTCAGACCTTATGCAAGCCACAGGATAGTTAGTATCCCTCAAATAAAAGAAAGAATAATAATCCATCAAAGCAGGCATCAGTCAGTCATGAGGGAAGGCACATTCTCACCAAATTCATTTGAATTATCAGTAACTCTCAGCTCTCGGGTTGAAGTTAAGATAACTACAAGTAACAACGAGTGACTCAAGGAGTTCTGGCCAAATTTTAAGCAACATACTTCATTTATCAGGGTTGTCATCTGTCTTCTCTGATTGATGATTCTTAGCATTGTCTCTCTAAAGAGCTGTGATGCCATTTGTAATCAGTTTTATAAAGTTATTATCTAAATGAAAACTTTTGGTTTAGCAGTTGGACAACATCCAAAAGTAGATTCATTGGTGAACCAAAAAACCCCTAATCTCTTCTCCGAGTCAAATTCACATTTATATTAAGGTCATTTTACATTGTCTTTCAGGCCCACTGAAAGTTCTTTCACAGCACAGAGTAGGACGTAGGATCTTCCTGAACAGTCTCATCTGAATCCAAGTAATTTTGTGCATAGTTAGAGGCTGTTCAGAATTATTTCATATGCTAGAAATGACTGGGATCAAAGACATTTCTGATTCAGCAATGAATTCTAATGCAATTACATAAACATTGGATTTCTTTCACCTTTGTGTTGAGCCTACCAAGAACTACAGGCTCACTCTGCAAGTAATTATTTTTCTAGTATCTATTCCTGTTTGTAGCATGACCATTCAGCAATACAGGGGATATACTGACAATATTTGATAAATATTTTGACAATATTTGCTGGAAAAACAACACAGCCAGGCATGTACAGTCCAGGAGGTTCCTGCAGAGCATTGGTGATAACTTTTTAACGCAGGTGGTGGAGGAGCCAACGAGGAGAGGAGCAATCCTGGACCTGATACTAACAAACAGAGAAGGACTGGTTGGAGATGTGAAGGTTGGGGGCAGCCTTGGCTGCAGTGACCA
>VZSC01005041.1:351317-370443 GCA_013398225.1 Steatornis caripensis
TGAGGAGGAACTTCTTTACTGTGAGGGTGACAGAGCACTGGAACAGGCTGCCCAGAGAGGTTGTGGAGTCTCCTCCACATTCAAAACCCGCCTGGATGCATTCCTGTGCCACCTGCTCTAGGCTAACCTGCTTTAGCAGGGGGGTTGGACTAGATGATCTCTAGAGGTCCCTTCCAACCCCTACCATTCTATGATTCTATGAATATTGCTTAGAAAACAGTGAGAGTCAAGTCTTTAAAGACTGGTGATAACAGAACAGAAAAGGTGTTTTCTTTGGTGATTGGTCTTCTGGACCAGCTTATGCCAAGCTAAAAATTGTCAAAACGAAGTTTTTGTAGATGAATATTGTCTGTTTCAAACTCCTTTTACTTGTATGTCTGAAATATGTGAAGAACATTACAATTTGATACCCTATATTTCAACTAGCTTTCAAAACATATATTCAATGGTTTTAGTTTCTGCTTAGCTGTTACTTTTACATGCTACATGACACAGCATGTGCTGTTTATACTTACTGAAAAAAATATTACTAAGCTGGCAACTGCATTTCGTGAAAAATGTAGTGGCAGCAAGCACCATGCCGAGAACTAGCACACACTCACCTCCTTGTTTTCCTGCCTTTCCTGTTCTTTGCCTCTTTTTCCTTTTCCCTTTTCCTGCTGGGTTCTGAATAGGTCTCTCAATTGTTACTTGGCTAGCCATTGACTTGATTGAAAAAGAGTAAGCACCTGAGGCTTTGAAAGGATCTGGCTTCTTAGACAGAGCTACTTCATTTCTCATTTACTGAACTACTGAGCTGGCAAAGTCAGGCAGCCCAAACTAATACCAGCTTTAGGGATCTCCAGTTCCAGATAACTTCTTTTAGTGTTTTTTTTTTTTTTCATTTTACTTTTCCCAGCAGGAGTCCTTCATGTCTGTTTCTGTATTCTATTTTGCCTTGCTTTAATTTATGTTTTTCCTTCTTGGTATTCAGTGCTATTCCTTGGGTATCTAGCTTCCTGAAACTTGATTTGTACCCAGTAAGAGCTGTACACTTTTACCTTTCTTGTTCTTCAGTTATTTTTGGTTTTTATGTACAGAATTTTCCAAGACTCATTTATTTTAAAAAATATGCTTTATTTCTTGTTATTTCCTTTTGCTTGTATCTGAACCACTATTGCAAATTGTCAGCTGCAAGCAGGAGGAACATCTTTCATTATGTATCTCCTCAGGAGAGGAGAGATTAAATACTAATCTCATGTCAGCCAAAATAAAATTTTAAAAATATGCTTGAAACAAACTACCAGAGAGATGTAAGTGTATTACGCAAATTAGAATGAATATAACAAGATTTTCAAAGCAATACAGAAAATAACATGTATATTTTAATTTCATACATAATTTACACAAAACAACAAGATACAGGTTATAAAGTAAGTCTTGATATACCTCTTAACACCTTTTATACTTCTTAACACCTTTTAACACAATGGTGTCATTAAAATAGGCATCAATGACAAGCAGGTGTAATTGAAATAAAACCTATTAAGGAAAAGAGATGTCATTACTTCTAAACAAACATAGCTTTTAGGTAGAGGATTTAGTCAGTCCTTGGAAAAAAAAGGGGTTGGAAAGCCAGAAATGGCCTGCAGAGCACTAGAAGTGCACTAAAATTTTAATCAAGAAGCATTAATCAAGAGTTGTGGTGAAAATAGGTGAGCGGATGCACAGAAATAAAAAGACAAGCGATGAGGGAAAAGAGTAAAAAGGAGACAGTCTGAGAGGAGAAATGAAGCATAGTTATTTTTACAAATAAGACTATTAATATCACTAAAGATAAAAAAAAGATAAGAAAGTGCATCTTGGTGCTAGCACCATTCAGAGGACTGAGATCAACTCTATCAATCCATTGTATTCCATACTAAGGACTAACTAGCATGCTGATACTGTTTATTACTGTATTAGTATACTGTGTTCCGGGACCTATGCCATCAGCACAATATTTTGTGTTTTTATTGCTCAGAAAAGATTTTAAAAACAAGCTACTGACATTGTTCAATCTTCCTCATTTGTTACTCGCTCCCAGTAGATAAGACATGGGTTTTCCCCTTAAATAAAACTATTCAAAATTATCTCGTCTGATGTGTTTTACCCAGGCGCCATCGCTGCCCTCATAAACCCACGAGGATTTATGATAATGGACAACAGCCGTGCCTCACAACAGAGTATGTGGAAAAATATCCCAAGTATAGCAACATCTCTCCTCCCTGGAACCTTAAGCCGAAACAAGAGTACCAAGTGCATCGTGGGAAAATGGAAGGAATTACAACATTTAAGTAAACATTTTGAAGCAATGTGTTTTACAATTACTCTATAAAATTTCTCATACTTTCTCATTTAAGGAGGGACTGAACATTGTATTGCAATCATTTTCAAAATGCAATCATTGCATCCTTTACACTTTTAGCCTATTTAAAAGTATAATTTTTGAGTGTAGAAATAGAGTTACCACGAAAATGTCATAAAAAATAGCAAAGCACACATACAAAAAGACTTTCATTCTTTACAGCATCCTGCAAACTAAAGATAATCTAAATTTTTTGTCCTTGTTTTCAGCCTGTTTTGCAAGTCTAGGTCTCATCAAACCTGAAAAAGCTGGGAAGCTGGGGAACTTTCTGTAATACATGTGTGGAATCTGCGATAGTGGGAAAATGAAACCTTAAGAAAAAGGAACGGTTTAATTTTTTTTTTTTTTTAATTCAGACAGTTCTAAATTATTGAGAATTTGAAGAAGGCCAACTGGAGTTGCAGTAGGTCTGTTCTATCAGTGCACAGACTCTGATGTCAAGCTTACAAAATTAAAGAGCATCTTTCAGAGTTAGAAAAAGGCATTACTCAGTCATTATTAATAATGTGACAGGAGCATGAACCTTTACTTTTTCCATTATTGTTTTTTTAAGCTATAAGGGCAACAGGTGAAACTTCTTGATTTGTTTATAAAAAGACAAAAGGGACATGCATAGAAAGGCTATTTAGAAATGCCTTTCTATATAGAAATGCCCTTCTGCAAGACTGATTGCATACTGCATATACTGTTTAAATGCATACATATGTAACACGCACCCTTTCAAGATAATGTGCCCATATACAAATTGTGAAATGCTGTTTCTGATTATATTCCATTCTCCTCATGCAATTAGTAAATGCTGCCACTTGTAGTAGTTTGATCTCTGCTTCTATTTTCTGGGTTGTTTCTTTGCAAAATTACAGCAACTTTTCTAGTCTCAGGCATCTCAAAGAATATTTTTGAACTGGTAATGAGATTCGGAGTGTTGAAAAAGTTGCTTAACCATCTACCTTGAATACAGGCTATGTCATGCATCCCAGATCCTAAATTTATGTACTATGGCTTTCTTTCCTCCTTGCTATCCCTCTAATATGTGGCATCAGATCGATTTTTCAGAGTAAATCTTGTAAATCATTGTTTTTCCATATAATGAAAAAATGGCAAAAGTGACTCCATCAGAAAAAAGAAGTTTTTTCACCAATATTTTCTTTTCCCCAATTCAGATCTGATTATTTACCGTATGATATTGTGAAGCGACCTTTTCGGGTACAAGAAGAACATAAACCAAAGACAGGAAAGATAGAACTGGGAACCACATACCAGAAAGATTATAATGCTCATAAAATACAACCAGTGACATTAGTAAGACCTCTAGAGAGAAAACACACTACAGGAGGAAAATTGGATACCATACCAACCTATCAAGGTAATAATATATGCTGCTTTTATAAAGAGAAATAACCAAGACGAAGGTAGTATTCTGAATTATCTATATTAGAAAATGGATTTCTCATTCAGTTTCTGGTTTGGGCCAGAGGGTAAGACATAATATAAAGCAGGTGATAATGCTTTAAAATATTCAGCACTCCAGTTGTTTAGAGGTAACATTTATTGGTTCTAAATGAAAAGCCTTCTCTAAGGTTTTCTTGGCTAGAAGGAGAGAAATTCTAACATACATTTGGTTAGGCTGTCTCAGGCAAAAGTTGGTTGTAATTAAAGTGCCACTATATCTTTCATATGGTTTTAGCTCATGTAAGATGTTTTTTCCACAGGGTAAGTAGAAAGTTGATTTTAGATTTCTTTCCTGTGTACTGTGTAGCTTGCATATCGTCCTAGTAACGATCTGTTTTGACACGTTATTCTATTATGATGGTCAGCACAAAGACACTAGATCTCCTTTTGAGTCATTCTGTAAAGTGACCTTGATATACTTCAGACAAGTAGAAAATTTTATACATAAAATGTGTTACTGAATTTGTTACATGTACTGCATTGCAGCCCCAGTTAAAAGTAAGTAAAAATGAATTATGAGATACGATCTATTAAAGTGATGAAAATCAAGATGTTCCTGATTATGAGGACCAGTGGTATTGAAAAGGTACTTGAGATAACGAGGATCAGATATGGCTGTTAAAACAGGAAGTTAGAATGCTTGGTGCAAAATGAGCGGAGGAGAGAGTGCCGTGACAGAAGAGTTGGAAAGATAAAATTTGGGAAAAAAGGCTCTTCAAAAAAAACCCAAACCACTTACATTTCACTAGCTTCTTTAAGCTCAAGTCTATGCTAGACAAAAATGCGTTTATATAAATACATTCTGTTTATATTTATTAATTGTAAATAATAATAATGAAATGTAAATATTTCTATTTAGTCTATGTTTAAGTAGCAAGCTAACATATAATGAATAATTTAGCCTAGTCTTAGCACACAACTAAGACAGCATGCAACTGCTTCATTTAAAAGGTACATTAGCAGTTCAACAGGTAGTAAGGATCAAGGAGTGAAAAAACACTGAAGCTGAAGTACAGTGATTGCAAGACAACAAACTGATTTCAACTGCCTGTGAAGAAGCTTAGACTGGACAGTAAGTTTTGTAACTATAGCAGTAGTAAAGGAACCCCAGAAGCAAAGAAAAAAAAAAATCCCAATAAGCTTTAAGATGATGTAATGTTGATACAGAAATTACGAGAGAGTATTCTCCCAATCAGTAATGAACATGACACATTAACCTATGAGGTTCGTTTCAGTCTCATGTATTTTCCATAAACTTCTAACTAAAATATAAGATGTTACATATAAAAGCTATATATGACTATTTTCTGTATAGAACACACACTAAATATGTACAAAGTTTTCCTTGAGGAAATAGTCAAAATACGGCATCGTGTACAATTTTGGTCTGTTTTCATCACACCAATAATAGAAGACAGTTTTGTCGTATCACAAACATGCAGATAACATTATCATTCTCACATCCATTTAATTTGTTTTGTAAGATTTAATACGAGAAGAATTTGGCTTAATTTTACATGAATGGTCTTAAGTAATAACACTTGTATGGTGAAGTTTTGGTTTTGCCTTAAAGATGACTATAGGTCATGGGAAGTTCAAAGAAGGGAACCTAGTAAGGTGGAGCATATGTATCATCCACCTACAGAGAAGTTTGGAAATTCTACTACGTTTCAAGATGACTTTGTTCCTAGGGAACTGAATCCCAGACAAAGTTTTAAACCTCTTTGTGTAGCCAAGCTTTCAGATGTGCCTTTTGATAGTACTACTAGCCATCGCACTTCTTATGTCGCCCATCAACTGGAACCAAAATTCGTAAGATCAAAAGAGGAGTACAAGCCAAGCAACCAACCCTTTGAAGATCTCACAACCCATCGGAATGATTTTAAAGGGCTACCTGGGCAACTTGTGAAAAGCTGCAAGCCTGAAAATGCAAAAGTTGGATCCAATGCTCATTTTAGTGGAGTCACAGAATTCCAGGATCGTTTTCAGCCGTGGTTGGTCTCCTTGCCTGAGGTCCGCAAAACGAAAGAGTACATTCCACCCCCAGGCAACATGGATTTTAACTCCACGAGCCATCTTGATTATGTTAAGCATGAGATTTCTCCTGCTGTCCCCATAAGACCAGTTTCTAATGGAAGAAGAACCAATGCCCCTTTTCAAGGGAATACTACTACGAAGGAAGACTTTAAAGCTTGGGGCAGCTGTCGGCAAGAGATGACTAAGAAACAGCAGGAAATTCCAAAACCCACAGGAAAATTTTATGATTTAACTACATTCAAATCTCATTACATACCACATCAGCTCATTCCAGCTCCAAATTTCAAACCTGTCCATGCTATAGTTCCTAACTCTGCTCCTTTTCAAGATGAAACAATGTATCGTACAGAATATACTCCAAAGAAACAAGAGATCTGTCCAGCAAATTATCCATCTCCTCCAGGTTATGTCTATGTAAACACAGATTCGCACGGTCACAAATTCTTCCGCCAGCTTACTCCAGAATTTTCAGAGTCAAACAATAATCCTGTTCCAAAGGAAGTGGCTGTTGTGTCATAATATTTCAATGCAATATTTCAAGCACCCTGGTAAGATAATTGGAATCCTACTTGTTCATTTTTTCTTTAAATAACACTGAAAGCAAATTAATGCAAATTCTGATTTTAAAAGCATTTAAACTAATAGCTTGAAGAAAATCAAAACAAAGACATGTTTATTACAAAACTAACAAAGATTTGCCAATTTTTGTAGGAATAAAGCATCTTGCATGGTATCTATTCTTTTTTTTTTTGATCACGCATTCTAGTTTCCTTGACTTATCAGATTTCATTGTGCTCTATCTCAAGCATCTGTATTGTACATTTAATTCTTTCAGATTTTCTGCAAATCAAATGGTTGTATTTGTGAAATAGCAAATATCTTTTGATCATAACTTTTTTCATAGGAAGCAAATAATGCTATAATAATCTAAATAAGTCCAGTTTTTAGTCTCATCAATACTTTGAGGAATCCGATAAGAAGATTTCTTTCTTTACATTTTGCTGCCCAAATCAAAAGATAGCAGTCCATGACACCTAGGCATTTCTAAAAGCCTGGTTTCAGCTTTAGCCTTCATTCAGTTCTGAGGAGAGTATAAAGGTCACACTGCAATTTCTGATAGCAATTGACAAGAAGTAACATTGCTCTTTTCCTGTACACACACTTGAAATCCCTCAGGCATAAAAAGCAGGTCATTAGTCTCAGCTTCCTAATTGGCCTGGTGGTGCTTTTTCAGCCTTAATTCCAAAGGAAACAAAGCTGATGCAAAGTTTTGGACACACTAAGAGTGTGTCCTCCGCACAAGAGTGATTTTTAAACCCAGTGTGCAAATTCAATCAAATTTCACGAAGAGATTTCACAGATGATTGTTTTTTGAGTTTCTAAGGTAGGTGGTGAGGAAGCAGAGAAAAATCAGGCTCAAAAAGTTAACATCCATGCACCACAGGTTTTGGTGCTGTTATCTGATTTTTAAAGGTACACAACCTATTATCACTGCCAAAGTTCACTGCAGAGGCAGTCTGAAGGGGAAAAATGGCAGAAAAATATCAAGGTGTATGTAGAGATAACAGAAAATAGTGTAAACAGTTAAAAAAAGAAATATCAGCAAAGATACAGAAATCACTAGACAGCCTGGCTTCCATCTGTCTGCTCTTCAAAGAATTACCTGTTACAAATACACAGAAAACAAATCTTTATGGAAACTGTACGTGCAATGATTATGCTTCTGTATGAGATATTTAGTATTTTCTTTATGTATCTTTACCTGATTTTGGGAAATCTAGATGAACTGATTTCAGTCAGTTTATGTTCATGATTTAAGCAAGTCCCAATAAACCGTTCTAGGACTGACAGTATTACTGTGTTCTGTCACATTACTGCAGTATGGGTTTTTTTCAGTATTGCGTATGTTGTACACATTGGTTCTGAAGAATTATGTGCTCGTACTTCATAAACCAAATCACCAACGAAAGGACTAAGATTAATGATGGGAACACACTGAACGCAGGAACTGGATCATATGCAAAGAAGAAAGCTGAACCGAGAAAAGCATTGCATGAGAGTGATCCAGACATTACTAGTGCATCAATTACTTTTAGGCAATTTTTGTCTTTGTACTGTGTATTTGTCATATGACTTACTCTGTTAAGGAAACAACAATTCAATTAAACTTTTCTCTCTGAAGATTATTCACATCACCAGGTGGTAAAGACGTTTTGGATTGGGCATGAACAAGGGCAGTGTAAAGTTGTGATAGCCTCAAAGCAGGACAGGAAAAAGTCCAATTCATTGTCACCCGTCTGTACCGCAGAAAACAAACTACAAACACTCTTTTCTTTAAGAAACTTAAGTCATTCTCTGTCTGGCCACAACTGAGGAAATACTCAAACCTTCACACAGTTACACCTACCCAAGTCCATATTCTATACACAACCTTGGTACCTCATGAGAAGTTTACAGAAGCTCCTAATATCCTCCAGCTGTCTTTTCTAGGCAGGAAGAAAACTCATTGAGAAATACAATCTGAATCCATGAAGTTACATGTGCCTGCATGTTCTGCTGAAAATGGCTCCTCCTCTGGGTCTGTGAGCAAGCCCAGATGCTTTTTGTCATTTTCACAGCTTTTTTTTTTTTTTTTAGTTATTAAGTCACTTTTGTCCATCTCCCTGCCCCTTAAGTTATGGAAAGTCATTTGCTGCCATCTACCAGCACAGTACAAAAGCTTTTGAGAGGAAGGGGAGCTCATATTCAGACATACTTAACAGTTCCTCTGCCTATGTGTTTGAAGACTTTTTTAGGGTGGAGGGGGCGTATTCGCTTTCATTTTGCCCCTAATGTTTTCCCCTAAGTTTAATAATGAAAGAGAGAAGCCTTTATTACATTACAGTTCAAAGAGCCACACCCTACCAATTGTGCTTCCAGGAAAAGCATCAAATGATGCTTACAAACCTTCAGATGCTATTCAACACTTGAGGTCAACACTTTCATAAGCAACATATTACTGAAACGCAGACAAAGTGAACAGCAGGCTGCAAAACTACTATATATAAAATAACAGCTGTTAAAAAAGCATTTTATGATGTCATGCTAAACCAAGATGTAAAAGCCGAAAAGTTACTCATGGATTCAATTGCTTTTCTAAAAGTGCTTTTCATGCACTGTGCTGCACAGCATGCTCCACAGAACTGCTAAACAGAATCTTTTTTTTTTTTTTTGTAAGACTCCACAGAAAGAATGCATTGGTGACACAAACGAAAAAGTAAATAAACCCATGCACCTTTGCCAATGATACCATCTAGGATAAGTGAAACGCCACCATTTCATCACTAGACATTTATTTTCAACTTAACATTTTTAAGGCTTTTCTTGTTCATATTATTTATGAGGCCCTTCTTTCTAAAGACTATTACACATATTGGATATTCCGAAACAGGTTTTTTTACGTAGCTATTGCCATCACCCACTAAACATAGAGTTGTTCTGTTGGGTCTAAGTGAACCCTGCTTGGTGCAGTACCTGAAGGCTTGGCAAAGAAACTTAACTTTATTCCACCTTTTTAGAGAACCTTGATTGTAGATTTCAATGAGTCAGAACTGATTTATTTGGATTTTGGCAAATTCTCTCCCCAAGTTTTCAGTCAGGTTACATCTACATTGCCTGTTAATAGCAGTGCAAGCAGACTGCAACAAAGCTGAGAATCTGTCTGATAAGCTGTCAGAAGTAATAACTAATGTTAGCTTTGAAAAAATCCCAGAATTATGGATGTTGTAGGTTGATGAAATAACACTTGGAATGAAAGCGTATCTACCATGAAAATCATGGTAATAAAGAATCTCTGGGTAATCACAGTGTTCAATAATCAAACTAGAGTTTATTTCAGAAATATCAAAACTACGTTCAAGAAAGCTACATAGTAGACATCTTCAGTTACTGGAGAAGCAATAAAATCATCTACAGAAGAATGTCACGCCAATTGCAATAACAAACATTTACAGCACTGCTTCTGTGTAGCATGCATACTTAACCAAAGACAAAATTAAAGCAACAAAAAAATGCTATGTGTTAACATTTGAAAATTTTAAATATAAAGGAAAAACATGAATAAGAAATTTTGGTAATAAGAAAAAATATATGTCCAAAAATCTTTATTAAAACACTGTACAAAACAAAAT
This sequence comes from Steatornis caripensis, assembly GCA_013398225.1. Lineage (NCBI taxonomy): Eukaryota > Metazoa > Chordata > Aves > Caprimulgiformes > Steatornithidae > Steatornis > Steatornis caripensis. The sequence goes on from VZSC01005041.1 coordinate 361,362, forward strand.
ATTGCACTTTTAAATCAGACAATAAATATCTACAAAAGTATCTTACAAATGCTTTCTTTTAATTTAAAAAAATGCTTAAACAATCAAGACCCATTGCTGATTAAAAAGGTAATGATCAGGAATATCCTCTCCTTGCAGTCAGCCTTGGACACAATAATCCACATTAAACCTTTTCTATACAGTAGTGCTAATCTAATTTTCAGTGATGCAAACCCATTGTGCAGGAATGCTGTTTCTAAAACTGTTCTTACAGCATACGCACTAATTAGCATGGAATGTAGTTCAGTAATGTAACACAAGATCCAAGTCAGTACAAGCATTCAGGCCTCCAACATGTGCAGTAGTTTGGAAACTACAAAAGGGAAAAAAAAATCATCTGTCTGCTGCCTCCTATGGGGTTCTCTCTGCTTAGAGCCCTAATGAGACATAATCTGCAATATGGAAAATAATTTACCTGGGAATATTGTGATCAGAATTTATTATCAACTTGCAAAAGACTCAAATGGTTAATGGTCATGATGAAAAGTCATCTTGATGGAAAACTGCTCAAAATAGATTTCTTGCACTTGTCTATCTTCATAACTAATAATTCTTCCCTGGACATTTTTCCCCATTAGCAGGGGAAAAAAAAAATTATTCAAGACAGAAAATCTGACAGCCATGTTTGGCCAGTTATTGGCTCCCCATTTGACTTGATGTGCAAGAGAACAGTGTTCACAAATGTTTCATTCACAGATCTGACAAGGAAGCCTTGTGTCTAATTTAAAATCAGTAGAAAAGTCTAATCATGCCAGAACTTCGATTGATCTTAGTGACTGGAGCAGAATAGAAACAATGGAAAATGACACCTCATTTATTCAAAACTATGCTGGCATCTACAATGTCCTTTACTGCATTCACATAAATACAAGCACAAAAGGTGAAATGTACTTCTGTGTATCCATCTGACAGCTAATATCAGTAAAACAGATCCTGTGACATCAACCCTTAAGCTCCAGCTGTTCACGAAAATGAAGTCGCTGCCAAAAATTTTACAGCTACAGGCTACAGCTTCCATAAATTTAAAAATTGTGTTAAATTTGATAAAACAATAAAAACAAAACCCAGGGGTCAATAGTTGCTGCATTCCAAAACTCTTCAAAGGATTTTGTGACTTTGTTTTTCTCGTAAGTTAAGGACAGTAAGCACTATCTAGGTGCTTTTAGATAATGCTTTTTCCTCTGATAAAATTATAATGTAATGGCCTGTAAAATTTTACAGATTATATGCCATGATATTATCTTCCTAATCCAGACACGAATGCTTTAAAACATTAAAAGTTCCATTGCAAAGAGTGGATAATAAAAGGTCCCAGAAAAAATACCCTGTCCAGCACACCAATCTGCAATACCCTTTTTTCATTAGCCCCAAGTTTCCATTTAACTGTTATGACTAATGTCTTATTTACAAGTATATCCTTTGAGCAGGCTAGTTTAATGAACCTCTCTTCTCATCTCTTCACTGCAGCATCATGAACTTTCCATAGAAGAGTTACATTTCTTGACATGATTGACAACATCTGTGTTTGTAGATGTCTATCAAGCACAACTTTAGCTGCTTTACAAATGTACAGTAGTGAGTTGTATCCTTGCATTCGCCTTCTGAAAGATATATTTAAACATTAAATGGCTTTATAATGGGCAAAAGATAAATAGTAGAACTTATCATCATAATTGTAAACAACTGATGGATTCCTGGTAGCTTTGTAATTATTTTACTTTGCATTTGCAGCAACAGTGGATTCAAAGCTAAACTAGGACACAAATAAGAGGTGTGATCTCACTGCATTCGTTTACCTATTGCCCGTTTCAGAAAACTACCCCATCTTTCAGGAATTAACAGCTTGCACAGACTTATGAGTCACAACTGGCACAGTCATGTAGGGAAGTTTGCATAAAACAACTTCCTAAATATCCTGTTTCTAAAAGTGCTTTTGAGGCTTTAATATCAAACTGGCCTACTCAGAGAAAAATAACCCCAGGATTATGAAGTGCTCCTCGGAGAGGATAGTTTTACCTTTGATGTACAATCAAATGCTTGCAGAACCATTAGTGTACAACTGTGAGTCACTTTCTAATATAACTGCTACAAACTATTACTATGCTCATACATAAATAAACATTTACATACTGCCACAGGATGTGACATTGCAGTGTTGCCAGGTCACTGGTCTCTTCCTCCATCCGCAATACGGATCAGCCACAGGTTTGTTACTCTTTCTGTGTACACAGTACACTCGTCTTGACTGAAATCCTCTCCCACAGTCCGCACTGCAAGGCCTCCAAGGGCCTGTCCGCCAATAGACATCACACACCTCTGAAGAACAGTTTCTCCTGACAGGAGATCTGTGGAGGAAAATAGATGGCAGTTAAATGTTTGCTTTTGTGCTAAACAGAACAACAGAACCAATGTTGGAAGGGACTTCTGGAGACTGACTAGTCCATGCCCCCTGCTCATAGCACAGTGAACTAGACCAGGTTACTCAGACCGTCTCCGTTAGTGTTTGGAATATCCAAGGAGATGGGAGACTCCACAACCTTTCTGGGTAACCTGTTCCAGTGTTTGCAAACCCTCACAGTAAAAAAAGGAGGGGTTATATTTAAAGTTGAATTTCCTGTATTTTATTTCGTGCCCGTTTATCATGCCTCACTCATGAGGAAGCAAAAGATGAGGCCCTGTTTCTTTAAACCAGTTCCTTAATCCTGGAATAGAAAAAATGTTTTACCTTTAGGAAAACTTAAGTGACCCTGAAATATTGCATACTGGATGCTGCAAGTACTTTGTGCATAACCTTTCTCCTGAACACAAGTAATATTTCTATGCTGACACTGAACCTCCTTGACCGTTTGAAGCTGCCAAAGTGAAATCCTGGCTCTTAGTAGTAACTGGAAGTTTCACCATGTACTTCATTGGAGCCAAAATTTCATTGTGTGTGCAACAAAAATGCTTTAAAATGCTCACAATTCAGAACCACTTCTATAGCAGGAAATACGAAGTTCTGGGTTCAGTAATCGAGAAACACGGTAACAATTCCCATGTATGTACTTGTTACCCATTTATTCCCTGCTTTTCATTGCCCTACACATTTGGTCTGCAACCAAATTTTGTTCCCCCAGACTCTCATGCTCAGTCTTAATTTGTTTTTAATTTGGCCTTTTTAAGATTATGGTGTTTATAGAGACTGCTATCCATCTGTGTGCTGTAGCATAGCCCTAAGCGAACCTGCTGATTAAGAATCTGTTGAGGTGTATAGCCTATACTTTTCGTATTCAAAGGACTTGTTTAAAGACAGTAAAACAAATTAACAAAGGTCTTACAAAGAATGTGTACCTTGAAATAGAGTCACAGCTTCTCAACCATTCAGTTTTAACATACCTCATACATACCTCAACAGTACATACTAAAAGGCAGAACGAGACCTATTCATGCGGAGAAGTACACCTTATTTCAGTTATCATAAACTAGTAAACCAATTCACATGGTCCACCAAATAAGGCCCAGGAAAACTCTTCTTTTATAAAATTTGGGCAGCAGTAGACCAGAATAGAAAGTAATATCCAAAGAGACTCGGTTCAGCAGTAATAAAAAGATGTTATGGCAGATCACTCCAATTTCCACTTTCTTTTTGGGAGTCAAGATTCTCACTCTATTTCTAGCTTTGCCATTAGCACAGTGGAGGACACTGATCAAATTCATTACCCGCCTTGGGTTCCACTGTATACAAAGGGATAACTGTCACTACCTCCTTTCCGTGGGTTTGATACATAAGATCTTGCATATTTATACCGCGTTGACAATCCTGTATCTTAAACATGATCATCTAAAGAATGTAACTTGTACTGCTTCAAACTATATACCTCTTTCTTTCATCACAAGAAGAGTTTGGCACCAAAGATCCATTACGAAGTTGACATATGAAGTGACGATGCTGTAAACCTGCAGGGCGGCCTACACAGCGACCAGAACACTAAAAAGTGAGAGAAAAGGGTGAGGGGAAAGAAAAAGAAACAGCCAAGTTAGTAACACCAGAATCGCCCTTCTCGGCAGTCACCCAGTTACACAATCCAGTCGTGATTCTTGATCTGTATTTTTCCTTCTTCAACCCTAGCACGCCTCAGTTCAGATAAGGCCTAGATATTTTGGATTCTCAGTATGCAATTTTGCCAAGCTACTGACTTTCCTACCAATTCACAAAGCTAAATCCATTGTCTGTGCTGTCGTCATTTCACGTCTCCAGTGCTACAACATTCTTTCTGTAGCTCTGACAATCACGAACTTGCCTTGCTAATACCTGTATCAGAAGTGCGGCAACGCTAATTCTCTTAATTAATTACTTTGCTCATTGAATAGTAAATCCTGTGTTAATAATTATAAAAATCATATCAAAATCAACACAAGTTTACTGCACAAATGAAGAAACATAGGAAACATAAGACAGCAGAGTTCTGTGTATTAAAAATTGTGGCAACTGCTTTTGAAGCACATTTATACATCTTTGGGGACTTCACAAGTAGGGCCACGCAAACTGATCTTATAAGACTGTGCTAAAAGCAATATACTACCTTAAAAATGGAACACAAGTAATGGTTTAGCTTACAAAATACACTGAAACAAATACTCAGGTTTCAGATCACATCTTCGACAAATAAAAGTAGCTCAGACATCACAAAATGAAAAAATACAGGATTTTTAATTCACTGGTCTGAAAGTTAATTACAACTGGTGCCACATGGCTCTTGCTTTGTGCAAGAGGATAAATGTTCCACCAATGGTATGACAACACTGATACTTTTGTAATACAAGGAGTTCCCAGATGAACTCTGTAACTTACCTGTCCTTTTGTCTGTATTGTCCCCATTGTACACAAATGACCCAAACAGGGTTTCCTTCCTGCAGGACGATCTCTGTGTATACAAGCATCTGGCAGCAGTGTCAGCACACTGCCATTGGCTTTTACTTGTTGACAAGTTATTTGTCGATAGCGAAATCCATTGCCACAAGATGCAGAGCACTGAGACCACGGACTAGTTACCCACCTACAAGATGCAGAGACAAATTTACAGCAACTGTGAACGCACTGCAAACCTGCTGGTTGTTTGCAGCGATCTGTTTGCAAACAAAAATCAAAATCTGTCATTGCAAGTTTTAGATGTGAGAAAAGGTAGAATTAGCTTTTTCAGTTGTTAAGCAAGATCTTACAAATTCGGTTAACTGATGACTTCTAAGATAACTGGGGCTCAATATATGCTAACAGAAGTTGCACTGCTTATTACCCGAAAGGTTATATTAGGTAAACCCTATAGACCCTGCTGGATTTAACAGTTTGGAAGGACAGACCACATACTTTCCCATAACTTATAAAATGAATGGTACTGATTTAGTTACTACTAAGGTGACAGGTGACATAACTCATCCAAAGTTATTACATCAAGATCTTGCTAGATAATGGCTCAAGCAGAACATGTTATTTATTGATTAGAAGTTACAAAGATTTTGTCTTGGCAGCTAGGAACAATACTGGGGAAGCAGCAGGTGGTAATACAATTTCTTTGACTTGATCGTCTCATAAATCTAGGCTAGAAATACAGACTGAGACTTCATGTGTAGCACAACTGTGATAACAGGAAAAAACTCTATTCTCTTTAGCAATTATTTCATTTTCTTACAGTCAAACCGTTTATATCCATTCAAGGAACATTAATCTTTTACAGTCTGGACTCTTGTCTTTTTCTCCCTTTTAAAACTCAAGTACTTTTGCAAACATTTGGTGCAGTGCATGCACAGCAAGTCAGCAAGGACCACATTTGGCAAACACTTAAAGCACAAGTTAAGTACATGCTTAAACCCTTATATTTGCTTAACTGCATTTCTATACTGTGCTGGAGAGAAGTGATTAAATACATGCAAAACACTTTTAATAATAAGGGCCCATGACACTGACCATACATCTAAAGCTTTTATAATTCAATGGATACTTTCTAGAGAGTTGCCTTGGGATGAGAACATCGTGCAGATACCGGTAGGTGAGAAAATCAAAAGGGAAGTCTGAACATTTTGTACTGCCCTCCCAGATCCATAATCACAGGGAAGAGGGAGAGGTTGGAGGCACTAGGAACCAGACACAGGGCTATTTTCCAGGCATCTGGCATGCTCTTCCTATATAGGAAACGTGGAATACTTCATAAAAGAGATTCAGTTTGTATGTTAGCATACATGTACAATTCAAGGTAGAGTTAATTACATTAGTATACACACAATTCCCTTCCACTGGTAAATACATTAAGCCAAATTAAAAGTAGAATAAACCTAAACATTTTATTAAGACAGTCAGATTGTTAAGTCATGCACTGCGGTCCACTGAAAAGGCATGACCTTGCTCAGAGGAGCACCAGGCCCTCTGGTATCCTCCTAACTGTCATCTGCTCTGAATGGCTGGATTTTAAGAGGGAAACCTGCAACTGAGTCTGTGTGTTTCAAACTGTAAGTTCTATTTCAGTATTTTTCCACTGGCAAAAAGTTTGCTTGTTATGGGCTGGCTGGAGTTCAGACTCACAATTTAAGATGATCCGGTTTTTTGGCTGCTAATAATAAAATATAAACAAATTTCTCCTGATACTTATCTGTTGCTATGTTTTCTGTATTTAGAACAGCATTTAGAACATTCTGGCAAGATGCACCCACAGAATGTCAGCTAAGGTCTTAACACTTCTCTCGGAACATTTTCCAGTGAGGGACAACTCCAAAATGCATGCATGACTTTTCATCCCTCATGGATTTTTACATTGCTAACAGTGATGGCCAATCTTTTTAAGCAACGGAAAGCACTTGATCTGAGGATGCCTGTGGGATTTCCTGCTAAAAACCTAGAGCAACGCCTTGTTGAGCGGGAATGGTCAGTGCAACTCAGTGCGAGTCTAGAGTAAGGTTTCAGCTTTTGGAATCAGATGTTGTGGCCCACTTGCCTGTGATATAAAGATTTCTCTCCCAAGATCACAAGGAACTCCAGTCGATCCGGTCAGAAAACTGGCAGGGAAGTACATGCAAGGAGCATGACACTGTGGTAGGGGGCATTAGAGACAAATGAAGCATTCCACAGTAAACATCCTACTCAGAGCTCTGCTGGCAGGGAAGAAGAGAAGGTGAACACAGATTCCCCTCACGAGTATCCTGGCTGCTCTAAACATAAGGAGTTTTCTCTCAGGGCATTGGCATAGTTTCCACAAAACTCGCATATCATGGCATCTCGGGGAGACCTCCAGCTTAGCTTTCAAGGTGTTAGTGCGGTAGCTGCAGGACTTTCTGCAGCAGCATGCAGAATTGCACAGGATCTCATTTATTCAATTGAATCAAGCGTTCTCCCACTTGCTTGTGATCCATTTTCACATCTCATGCTTTAGGGTTCATGATGAAATAAACCCCACATTTCAGACTCAGAGTATAAACACAGAAACAATTTCAGGAGGTTGTGAGTGCATTTTAATACACATACAGCACATGGAAATAGAATAGAAAGGAGTTTACCTGGCAGGGCAGTCATCTGTGTTGCATGACTGGTAAATAACCACTGGCTTTTGCAGCTCTCTGCATAATGATTCATTTACTTTCTGCTTCTCTGCATTCATGCACTGCAGTCTTCTGGAGCGGGTTCCTGAATTCCCACAGCTAGCAGAGCAAGTACTCCACTCAGCATATTCCCATTTATAATCTAAGAAATGCAATTGAAAGTAACATTAGAGAGGCATATACATTATAACTGTGTCACATTTTAATTGATCTGGCGGCATTTGCTGTACGCTAGATAGACACTGCATTCTCTGTAGAAAAGCAAATATTTCAGCATTGTGAGAAGGGACCAGTAAGCCAGAGTAGAATTTAGTCCTACTCAGCTTCCCCTCAAGTTCAGCCCTTACATACGAGCATAAAGTTCTCTAGAAGGCAAATGGGATCAGCATATGTGCACATGAAGGGCAGAACCTGGCTCACAGTAGGAATTGATGAACAACTTTTAAAACTTTCATAACATTTTTATACAATGAGCATTAAAGAGAGGAAACTGTAAATCAGGCTTTCTAGGTTTCCTGCTGTTCTACAGTAACGTCATTCTGAAGAAAACTCATCTTACTCCAGACACTTCACATAATTTCAGGACTTAAGAGAAACCTGTACTAAACTATAGAAAAGTATTTAATGCATAAATAATTTGCCACCGAGGCATCTGGCAAGATGAAAAAGGAATCTGCTTTAAAGAGCTTTTATATTAAAAACCAATCACTTCTAACAATTACTACCTTTATATTTAGTCACAATTCCACACTTACCCCTTCCCCCACAATTTTGGTTTTTTTGACACTTGGTAAAAGATGAAGTACTATGCAATGTTGACAGATTTTTATGTGATCACAGAAGGAGTCAGATTTTTGTATAATAACCAAGAATAATTGATAGCTACCAGCTGTGTCCACAGGCTCACTCTTCCAGCACATAATGAATTCTTTAACTTATTGTTTTTCAATGTTTCCTTATTACTTCTGAGTTTCTTAAAATAATACAAAAGGGCCTTTTTCAAACTAGAAATAGTTAAATTACTGACTGCAACTGTGATGGAGAGACTGTATTGTTCGTTTAACTAGGATGATACTGCTCAGAAGTGCCCTCAATGTGCCTACTGTGCAAAAACCAAAGGAGATTTTGCAGTCTTTACAAATGCATGGGTATTTCAGTGCTGAAACATTTACATAAGCAGCAATCACAGAACCACAGATTGGTAGGGGTTGGAAGGGACCTCCAGAGATCCCCAGTCCAACCCCCCTGCTAAAGCAGGTGCCCCCAGAGCAGGGGGCACAGGAACGTGTCCAGGCGGGTTTTGAATCTCTCCAGAAAAGGAGACTCCCCAGCCTCTCTGGACAGCCTGTGCCAGGGCTCTGTCACCCTCATGGTGACGAAGTTCTTCCTCATGTTCAGGTAGAACTGCCTGTGCTCCTGTTTGTGCCCGCTGCCCCTTGTCCTGTCGCTGGGCACCACTGAAAAGAGCCTGGCCCTGTCC